>JAGFPH010000500.1:166257-218692 GCA_018207615.1 Philaenus spumarius
GATTTTAAATATTTTTTTACGTTGTAACTATTAATTATAGCGAAAAAATACCAATCCATTCGGATGAAGAATTTTGTCCCCAAGAGTTTAGTATTTTTTTTAAAATGCTATTAGAATAATTGCTGGTTTTAAATGGATTTAGGATGAGCAATGTCCGCGTAACCTACCGCCGCTATAGGGAGTCGCAGGTTGCATTCTGTTTTACTAGAGACGACCCTTAATATAATTGGGCATGGTGGAACGAACGATGATTCTAGTCATGGAAAGAAGCGTAAAGAGTTATGTATATAAATCAATATTTTAAATGCACATTAAATACAAAATATGGCTTTTCCTTTTACTTGTGTATTTTAATAACATTGATAGTTTTGTGATACAATTGAAAGAGAATGATTTAGTGTGCATAGGTTTGGCAACCCAGCCGTAATAGGACAAGTAGTGTTATTCTGAAAATTCGCCAGTTTTGTTTTGCGTTTTTTACATACAATATTTTAGATATAATTTTATAATGAAATCAATATATTTTTTTAAGAAGGACGCAGTTAGAAATATGGCAAAGAGAGTGATTTTGAGTCTACAGAAATGCAGGAATACCGTAGATGAAAACAACAGAGGTAACTAGTTTCAAGATTTAGTATTTCTTATAATATTTTAAGTTGTTAAACGTTATTATGCACGTCCAACAGTGAAACATATATATTTTTTGTTGGCGGGGCAGTGTACGTAAAAGGGCAAGTTGGGTAATTTTGAAATTATAATATCGATGTGTTTTATGGTTGGCAAATTTGATCAGAATCCTTTAAAAAGACTAAATTTGTACATAGCCAAACATTGACTTTTATTTATGTAGATACAGTAAAAGCGAAGAACAATAAAACACAAACGTATAAATGTATGTGTGTGTTTCCAGAGTAGCCTAATAAAACTAAAATACACAGATTATTACACAGTCATATTGATTAAACGGGATTCAAAGATCTCTGAAGATGACGAATTTATAGTTAAAACTTTACAAATAAACTTTAACTTGTGTGGAAATTTGTGTTAGTTTTATTATTCTTAGTAACAATTCTTAGTTACTCTTTTGTCACAAAGTTAATTAAGTTTCTACACTGTTTAAACAAAATTCAATGAAAATTCTGAATTATGTTTGGTCTAGAAATACTGTAATGGGCGCGCGCTTGAAGTCACAGACTTTGAATCTCATGAGATAGCTTCCCCTCGACATGGATGGAGATGAAGGTGAGAAGATAAAAGTTGACCGGAATTTCCGGGAGGCGGTGTAGTTATCTAATGCTGTCCTTATTTCCGGCGCGGAAAGTAGATCCGGTCTCAAGTTGCCCTTTAGCTAACGGAAACACCTTCCGTTTCGTCAAGTAAAGTAACATTCACTTGTTTCAGTAATTACTACCGTGAGTGGGGTTGGGTGAACATGTGTGCGCCATTTAATTGCAGGTTTTCAGTTCTGAAATATACATTGAATTTTTTGTACATTGTATAAGTATATTTATATTAAGGCAGAGTTTCATAAGTTCTTACATTTATATTAACCAAATTGTGTAAAATGAACGAAACGTTTAGTGTGAAACACTTGTAATTTGATAAACATTTGGAGATTTTTGACGTCATATTCAGGCATTTAATTTAAATATAGTATAAATTGGCTCCTAAGAGTTTGTAAATATTTTCACTAAGTAAATAAGTAACACACCCAGATCAAGGAGTACGGCAGTGCGCCAGATGAAGTTCCAGCCCAACCGAGAAATGTGACTATATGTGAATCCATTCGCACACGTTTTACCTCCATCATAACTTTGCTCTCCTGTATGATAACGTTATGTAATTTGGAAGATAGATTGAGAACTAAATGTATTATTTTACATACGAAATATTTAAAAAAAAATGATTAATAAACCTTTCAAAACATATATTTCTGGTTCAAATGTTACTACCCACTGCTTTACTGATCAATACTACGAAGCAGTATCCACGAAGCTGCAGACTTGAAATTTAACATAATAGGTCTTAAAAAGTACACATACAATAAAAAATAAAAACTGAAACCTTTATATTTCAAGGATTTATATCGTGCCCAATTTTAATGGAGAGGGTTTGGGTACATTTTGATTGTGTTCTTTAGTAAGATTATTCGTTGTTGAATTTGTTCTTTACTAGGTCTTTTCCTTCAATTTGAAGTCAATCCTGAACTTAATCCACAAACTTAATCAATGTAAATTATTTCCATTGCCGTAAATCTTAATTGCACTTATTAATTAATATTAAATTTTGATACATGAATTTAATGAGATGAAAAATAGATACTTTAAAATAAAAGCAAAATCAACTTGAAAAAATGTGAGATGTAACAAAAACATAAATGCGAAAAAAGGATAAGTCTTTGTTTAAAAAGTTTGATGCATAAAAGTAATGAGATTGAAAATATGGCCAACAGAATAGGTCTGCAGCTTGAAGGATTACATCTTCTTCCAGACTACCTTAGACGATCCCTCTCAATCTTAGACTACCTGAACTCCATTGAAAAACTGAAGTGAATAAACAATTGAAATCATTTGTAAACATTTATTCTTGCAAAAATTTTCTTTTTCAACCTGGTAAGGGTTTTCTACTTAAATCATTGGTTATATTGATTTTAATTTTTAAACTGCTTTTAATGTTACATTGTTGACTTCGTTCTTTCTATAAACCTCTTTAGAGCCAATACGAGGAGCACATTTGATGTAAATCAGCCAAGCACAAACCTTTAATATTTTAGTTGCAGTTAATGAAACTCTCTATTCAAGAACTGGTTTTCCATCGCCCCTACGTTTACACTGGCGTTTGTAATAATGTTGCTAGCAAAAGTTGACCAATTTTAGAACACTAGATTTTTTGTCAACAACTGTATTGTAGATTTTTGTGATGTGTTCATTACCCACCCATGTGTTGGTAAACCCTAGTTGAGACTGGGCAATAAAATATTGACAACATGTTGATATTGGTGTTGTCAACAAGTATGCCATCAACAAGCTACAAGAGGATACACGGCAGGCGGCATGGTATCAAAGAAATTTGTTGACCGTTGCTTGTATCCTGGTTTTCCATTCCAAATGGAAAACGTCACGCAGTGTTGTCAACTCCTCAACCAGTGTTGCAGAGCCAACCAGTAAAATTTAATCAGGTAGTTTATAGTGTAGATACTATTTTGCATGTTTTATCATTTTTAGTAGGTAGGTTATTATTAAGGACCGGGTTTAGACGTATTTACATATTTTTTCCAAGCCTTGAACACCTTTCTTCAAAACATTACTTTACTTTTAATACTATTCAAAGCAAATATAGCATTTTGTATTTTAAACTTTTTTAAAAATATTTTAGTCCATATTTAGTCATTGAAGGAAAATTATGCTGTAGGAAATAATAAATTTTGTTTATATTGAATTAAAAAATTGAAATTAATTTTTGAAAACCTTAATTCTTCCTTTTTTACAAACCTTGTAAAGTATAATACATGCATTAAACATAAACATAAGACATTTTAAACAAAGTAATAAATTAAAAATACAAAGGGAAGAATTAGGTACCCTCTATAGGAATCCTGTAATGAGGGTTACCTTTACTTCAAAAACAAAATAAAATTTATTTTATCAGAGTACTGAATAACAAAAACAATGAATTATAAGGAGTTTTACAGCAAAAATCTTCTTTTTGTATAAGCATTTTTTATGGAGCAGATGAGATAAACTGTTTTTAATCAAATTTTAAAACTTTTAAATAAATAATAATGTTTTTTGCATTTGCGGCTCTTCCTGTAGCGCATGAATCAAACAAAGCATACAAATTGAAAAATAAATACGGTAAAAGAAATTTTTAGAAAATTTGAAAACAAAAGTGAGTTGGATTATATTATTTATTTAGGAGAGTGTCTACATTGTCGAGACTGAGCAGCCAAAATTTCAAGCTTCTCAGGAATTTTGGTTGCCTAGTACAATGTTTGATATATACTGGTAATTTGTTGCACAATTTCGGAGCTATATAAGAAAAAGAATTCATAAAAATTGTCAGCCTAGGTTTTGGAATAAGCAAATTGTGCATAGAACGGAGTGATAATTTATACGTATTAGGCCAGTGGCGTATTTTTACAGTGGGAAATTGTCCACTTCTTCTGCAGAAGACACTAAGAACATTGTATATAAATAAATGTTTAAGTGGTAGTAAAGATAATCTATGAAAAAGAAGTCTTGAAGGTTCAATTTTGTTTTTATTTCGTATGATACGGATAACGCCTCTTTGAATTATTTTAATAGGATACAGGTTTGTGTTGTAAGCAGTTCCCCAGCAAATAACTCCATAGTCCAATCTGCTTTGGACTAGTAAAAAATAAAGTTTCCGTAACATGTACTTGGGGCAGACACCCTTTAAGAAATAAAAACTCTAATAATTCTATTCAACTGACTTTTTAAAACATTTTTATGGGTTTTCCATGACATGTGTCTATCTATCATAACCCCCAAATATTTTATGTTTTCAGAATTTTCTATGAAAGAACAGTTCAAAGCGCACTGTGAGTTTGTATTTAAACATTTTATACATTTATACGTGACTGTGGCAAAAGATTTTTTAGTATCCTTCAATGAAAACTTCATAAACTAGTTTTGCTAGTGCTAAGTGTCATTTTATGTCTAGCAAACCACAACCGCAAGCCGATTAAATCTTCTTCCACGGCTAATTTACATTCATTCCAATTTCTTTTTGTATAAATTATAGCCGTGTCGTCAGCAAAAGAAATCAACCTACCACTAAACTTGCCGTTGCAAAGGGTATTTACATAAATTAAAAATAAAATTGTGCCTAATACTGTTCCTTGAGGAACTCCACAATCAACAACATCCCACTCGCTCACATGTGCTCCAACTTTAACACACTGCTTCCTGTCTTTCAAGTAGCTTATAAACCATTGGTGAACGATACCCCTGACCCCACAGACCCATAAGGCATCAAGCAGGATTTCATGATCAACAGTGTCGAATGCCTTAGTAATGTCTAGAAAAAGGCCACACGTTTTATCTCCATTTTTCAACCCACTCATAACTAAATTGCTGAAATCAAGAAGAGCATCCTCAGTTCTTTTTCCTGCCATGAAACCGTATAAAAGTAAACAAACAATTCAAAGAAATTATGAGGAAAGAGTCGCCACCTGCCAGACCCGGAAACTCTAATTAGATGTTTTATGAAGGTCTAATGCCGACTCTACCAATTTGTTTTTACTATTCAGATTTTTTTACATTTCACGTCGAGACGAGCCTCAATGAACTTGAACTTATTCTCTTCAATATGTTTTAAAATGTCCAAAAATCAAATCAATCTAAAAAATTAGGTAGGTTATTATTTATAGTTTTTAGGTATGTTATTATTTGTGCATATTTATTATTTTTATAATATATTGCATCACTGTAGGGGACTGAGTCTGGTTTTGACGGGCAGCACTGTTAGTAGCTGTAACCAACAAATCTGTTGCCGGGTCTGTACTTTTGTTTAAGATCAAAGAGTTGACTGGGCTCTAGGGCAAGGAATAATGTTGGCAACAATCTCTCGACTTACCCATCATCGGCTTTTGCTCCACAACGTTGTTAAGTGATCATAGCTGTCAGGCACATTCTACCGTGGTCGTTGTGTTGATATTGTTTTGTTTGTGTTCGTAGTGATTTGTTTGTATATTTACATAATTTTTTGAGCGAAATGGAGTGGTCGTGGGGTTAAGTACTCGATTTAATAGTGTTGTATCGCAAAAAAAGTTCTTTAGAACCAAATTGACCCTGACTTCAAAACCAAAAACACAAGAATAATGCTTGCAGTGACATAACTACGGAAATGTTGGTTGTCAAAGCAGACCTGTTGCACTAGCACTTTGATTGAACAGGCTACGCGATGTTGTCAGCAATATAATAAGGCAAACTTTGGTGTTATTGCCAACATTTGCTGTCTCCGTTTGTTTTTCATCATTGTTAGCGGGAAAATTGCTGCCAAAATTTGGTGTAAACTCGGCTTAACGTAAGCATCAACAGTAGGCGCTTACACTGCACACTTGTTGCTTGCTGTTACCATACGAACCCCGAACAAAAACATATGCATTGCGGACTGTTTTGTAGATACTTCATTGCCAACATTATTTTCCTTTATTGTTTTCGCCAACGTAAGCCATAGAAAACACTAAAACTGTAATTTCCCCAAAGAATTTTAACTTTTTCAATTACTGCTCATCGTCATTGTGAAAAAAAAAACAAAACATCTTGACGAAACAAATACTTAATAAAAAAGTATGATAAGTTTTTGAGATAAATGTTAATAAACTAAAGGGATTATTTTATAAATTAAACAGATACACGAGAGAAGACGGTTTCTTCTCATTTTTCACATTTTCCTGAAAATAATCAATTAGCCCCAAACATTTTCAAACAATGAATGTTTAATATTTATTTTTTTTATAATTTTTTTCTGCTTACACACTTCCTCAGCAAGGGATATTTAATTAAATTACAAGTGAAAAAACATAGACCAAGACCGGAAGTTGAACCCGGCGTTAAGGTCCCGTGTTCAACTCCCGGTCTTGGTTTATGTTTTTTCACTTGTAATTTAATTATTGAATGTTTGTTCTTCAATCCATAAATTTGCTATATCATTTATACAGTTGATGCTAATTGCATATCATCATCACTAGAAGAATAAATAATTTTATAATACATTTGAACTGTTTTCTCTTTTAAAAAAATGTGGACACAAGGTGAATAAACACACATGTTTGTATTTTAGGACAAGGTGTTACACGTGTTAGGTCAAATCAGCAATGGCAACAATTAAAAAAAAGCTGACAATAGAATAAAATTCAAATAGTTAATCAATATGAATATGGGTCAAAATATTAATAAATAAAGGTCTTAAAAAAACATAATGGATAGTCCTGATTAATAGGCTTATAATGTTTTATATAGAGAGATAAACTTATCTTCCGTCCTAGATATTCTCTGGGTAAACAATGAGTTTATACATTTAGTTTCAACTGAAACTCCACATTATTTTGCAGCTAAAGAATAAATGGAAAATATTTTGTTCACATCCTAGTAGGCTACACCAATGGAAATTGTAAGTTAAAATAAGGTTACATGATTTTAAAGGTCTTTTAAAAGTAAACGATTCAAGATGGCGGCACTAAACGTACACAATTTTGGTTTCTGTGTCTTTATTCACTAATATTGAAAGATTTCACACTATGACTTCAAAACTGTACAAAGCTTTCCTAATGATATTTCCTTTAAAACCATGTTGGTACTGTTCCACTGTTTTCCAAAGTATACGAAATGAAAATGCTATGTCTAACTTAGGTGGAGTGGTCTTTTAAATGTTTATTAAAAAGTAAACATTTTGATCAACATAGTTTGACTGACCTGGTCTCAATTTAAAATGACACTCTAAACGTTTTGGGTTATGTATATTTATTTACTAAAACTGAATAGTTTTACACTAAGACCTAAATATATTATTAAGCTTTACTAATGATGCACAATTTAAAACAATGTCAACTTTCTAAAAGTTTTCCAGCATACAAATTTCTAGGACATTGAAAGGTTTTGTCTAAAAAATGTCCACTGTTTTCCAAAGTATACAAAATGAAAATGCTATGCTATGTCGAGTGGTCTTTAATCAAAATAGGTAGAGCGTTATATAATTTTTAAGGTCTTGTAAAAGAAAACATCTTGAAAAAAAAAAAGATTTGACTGAATTATCAAATTACGGCACTTAAAGAGATAAGTGTTGGGTTTTGCCTTTGTTGTTGATTTTAACTGAACGATTTTACATGGCGGTGGTAAATATTTCACAAAAAATTGTGTTTTAGGGACTTATCCTATAAAATAATGTATTTTTGGGCCAAAATTAGACATTTTGGGAAATGAAAAGTCCATATGTAAACCTTTCGAGTGGTTTATCAAATTGAAGTTATTTTTATGGGAACCTTTTAGTATCAAAACTTTTCGCGTATATTCAAAGGATGACCAAAAATATGACTTTTACATTTAGTACAAACTTAAAAAAAAATTTAATAAAATGGAGACGCACGGAAGAAAAAAAATTAAATTATGAAATAGTTGTTATAAAAGTTTAAAATGAATGACCAAAATTTCAAAGTTAACTTGTAGTTTTTATGTGATTTTTATTTTTTATTTTAAACTTTTCTGACACTTATTAATTACTGGTTAACATTGAACCCATGTTTACACACATATCCTCGCAATATGCCAATTGGAGCATTGGATTTGAGAAAAAAACATATTTTCCTCAGGTTCTTTAAGTTCGAGATGTAGGTTTTCAGTTGAAATTTAGTGTCTGATCTGTATTGTTGGTTCGTTATACACACTGCATGAGTAAATATAAAATAACGAAAATTCCATCAGACAAACTGAAAACTGACTCAACTAATAAAGGAAAATAAAATATAAATACTGCATATAGAAACAGTAATTAATTAACGTCTTAAACTAAAAGTACATTTAAAATAACTAAGTACTAAAACCAAGTGAACTAAAGCTTAAATATCGCATCAAATAAAAAAAATAAATAAAAATACGTTTCTGAAACTATTAAATATATAAAACAAAAATATCAACGAGAAGAGAAAACAGACAATCAGGTTGGACATTGTTTTAAGCTAAACGGTCATCGAAAGGTTTGTTGACAAGCTATCCAAGCGCCGTGGGGCCGGCCACTCCGCACCGACGGAATTATTTAATAAGTTATACATTTTTCATGGCCTTAGAGAGGTTTTAACTCGATGTTCAGCCCGACTTGCTTCTGCCTTTCACACTTCCACTGGCCGCAAAGCCTCACATCTCTGACTGTAATGGATTGACTTTTTGTGTTAAATTTAATTTGAGAATACAATCTTTTCTAACGATTCCTGTACTCAGACGTACATGCCTCTTTAAAATACTTAGAAGTAGAAACGTTTGATTTTACAGTGGAAATGAAATTGTTAAGTAAAGAACATGTATAAAGTAAGTAATGTAAACAACTAAGTGTTACACTTTGTATTGCAAAACACATTAACTATTAAACTCAACAAATTTAAAAAAACCCGGTGGACTAAATAGTCAATCTAAATGACTATTTAAATAGGCTACTACAACTTACTTAAACTCAACCATTGTTGAGCAGTCGGTTGTTCCTGAATTCTTGCAAATAGAAATTTATAATATTGATATGAATATAGTTCAAGAAGGTTTGTGACCTCCTATTGCTAGCAATGAAAAAAAATTTAACTATAAATACATATTAAGCTTGACTTGTAATATAGAATAGAACACAAACACAGAATTTTAGAAGTAATACTGAATTAACTCACGCACTTTTCAATACCAATTATGCAAGAGTTGCAATGACAAAATTAATTATAAATATATTTTTGCGTTTAAGCACTAAATTAAAGAAAGAGGACTAATTAGAAAAATTAATTAGTGCACTAAGTATTGCTATGTTAAACGGCTATAGGTGAGGTTAACCCCGTCTGTTTGTGCCTAGATAACGATAGCACTAAAGATTAAGGCGTTAACATTTCTTACCATATATGTGGGTGCTCCTGTGTATATGATTTAGAAACAGAAATAAAACAAAACATTTAATCGCTATCCACATAAAAATAAAATAATACAGTTGTATAATTTTCAAAATATAAGACAAATTTTATGTAAATAAGACAAACGTAGTGCTACAGTAATTCAACCAAACTTAAATAAAGTTTATACAATTTTCCCAACTTTTCGTTAATGAGTTTAGTGTTATTTAACATTTACAATTTTAAATGGATGTTATTATGAACT
Organism: Philaenus spumarius; assembly: GCA_018207615.1. Taxonomy (NCBI): domain Eukaryota; kingdom Metazoa; phylum Arthropoda; class Insecta; order Hemiptera; family Aphrophoridae; genus Philaenus; species Philaenus spumarius. The sequence goes on from JAGFPH010000500.1 coordinate 176,124, forward strand.
TACAGTGTTCATAAAGTCCCTTTACCCCTCTCATTATTTTAGTTACTGAAAATACGTTAACAAAACTTTGTATATATCTTGTTTTGCATAAGGACACATTTCTTGACATATCTGAACCACTATGATTTTGAGGGGCTTTGGGAGGGTAGGGGGTTAACAATTTCAAATATAAAGGTAGGTCATGTAATACACCATTGAAAAGCTTATTAAAAGAGAAACAGAATGGCGCTAACTAGAGTTTAATATCTTACTTTGTTTAAAAGTAATGGACAATCAAAGTTCTGGAAAATTATATTTTTTATTATAACACCAAAGCAGGTCCGTAAAAAAATCGTTTCCGCTTTATCTTCGTTTGAGCGATTCATTTGTAAAAAGGGAAACCTGAGTGCTAACACAACAAAATGAGAGAGATATTGCTATCCTACTAGTACCTAAAAAGTGGTGCTTATCAGTTACGCTTACAGTACAGAAAGTCAGGAGCAAAGGTAAAGGGTTGTATTTCCGGTTTCATTTACATTTTCTCCCCAAAGTTTTTCAAGTACACATAAAAACTCAGATAAATTAGCGGTACCATACTATTTATTTAAATTTTCTATTTTTAAAATGTGTTACGTTTAATCTCAACCTACAATTTACTTATTCGTAATATTAACAAATTAATAACCTTCTTTGGTGTATTACATGACCTATATTGAAATTTGAAATCATTAACCCCCCCCCTACCCCCTCAAGCTCCCCAAAATCATAGAGGTTCAGATATGTCAACACATTTGTCCTGTTAAGCAACACAATATATATACAAAGTTTTGTTAACTTATTTTCAGTAAAAAAATATTAAAGGGGATTAAACGGACTTTATGAACACTCTGTGTATTGAACTTTCTATTTTTTTTTTAACCTAATACAAGTTTACATTGACAAATTTGAATTCATTATCTTTCATTGCGTTTAAAAATGCATCTTATTTACTATCACAGAAAATATTACGTAAGCGAAATTGGCGCATAAATGGGAACTGAAACGTTTTAGAATCTAAGTTGACTGGTACTTTGATAGTATATTTACCTAATTAATAATTCTACAAATAGTTCCAGAGAGATGTGGGACATTCTGTACATGCTGTATATACTGTGGAGTAGGCATACTCTGAGTTATTATAACAGCTGAGTTATTGATTTAATAATTAGTACACCTATCATAATATTTTATGTGATCTTGCCAATTACCCATTTTTCAACTTTATGTTTCTTGACGATAACTTCGCTATTTTCACATTACATACATAATACAAATTAATTTTGTTTGTCATTAAAAATTATAAACATTTTGCCTCTAAAGAAATTAAAGTAAAATTTACAGTTTCCCATATATTTGACTTTAAAAACTTTAAACGGTACCATTTTGAATATTTACATAGTCACGTTTTGGATCTTGGTATACTGATAAAAAATACGTACAACAAATTTAAACTAATAATCTTGCTAATTTCTAAAGTTGTCATTAATTTAAAAAATCTATTAATTGACGACAGACGGAAAACGGAGTTTTAGTGTACTTATGTTTATATTATCATTCTTGCTTATTTTTAGGTCTCCCACCTATCACCTCCGGAAGTTATTTTAGTTTTAGCTACTCGTTACTTACCCTGTATATAATTATTGTGTGAGGAATAAATTTAGACATGTTTCTAACAACCAAAATCTTATAAAAGAATGGGAGTGAATGAACTTTATGGATGCCCAATGACGAATCATATGTAACAATAAAGGTAATATTTGTGAAACTGATTTTATTGAATTAATAATTTCATCCTTTGTTATTTCAATTATCGAGATCGGTTAATCCGTTAACCTCTGGGCGTAACATCAGGCCATAACTCATACAGTTGGGAACTAGTAACCTAATACCAAGTAAAAAGTTTCTTTTTATTTAAAAAAGAAGACTTGTTATTAAGGCTAAGTTATTTATTTTGAATGGGTAACAGTAAAGTGACATCACTAGTACTGAACATTTGTTTCTTGTCAAATACTTTAACGATTTGAATTGTTTTAGATAAAGTTGGAAGCTATTTGCGATTGTTTTACCTTACTAAGTAAAGCATATAATTACATGATGCATGGTATAAGCACAAAGGACAATTTATCCGCAACTAATTCCCATTGTGACTAATGCGTGTGTCTGCGCAGTGTTGAGTTGTTAATACACCATCGCTTTAGACACAAGTGATATGTTTCATGTTGTAAAATAATAATTTGAATCAGAAATCCGTTGATAATCCCCTCCCCCTCTCACGTATTGTAGCCTACGTCGTAATGCAAAGCTAATATCGTAAGGATAAAGACAATAGAGGAAGATAATGAGCGTGGAAACACTGATATCATCAAAGATATGATATTTGGTAGCAAGACAATAGGGTTTGAGATGACTGTCAATTTGCCACTGAATGTGCTTCGAGCGAGGGGCGAATATAACCCCCTCAGTACAGGGCGTATTGTTGTAATTTGACGCAGCTGTCTTTTCATCCCCTATTTTAAAATTATCGGTCTCACACAAAATAGGTTAATACACTCAATACTACCCTTTAGGAATGAATGTGAATTGGAATCGAATTAGGATATCGGAAATCAATTGGATTTTGGTATTCCGAGATTTCCGTGTTCGATTAATATTTACGTGATTTTAAAATTATCCGTATGTGATGTATATAATGGGTGTGTGTGTGTGTGTGTTATGTGTTGGGGTGTGCGTGTGTGTGTGTGTGTGAGTGTGTGTGACGGGGAGAGAGGGAGAGAGGAAAAGAGAGAGACAAAGGGAGAGGGGAGAGAGAGAGAGTAAAGGGGAGGGAGAGGGGGAGAGAGAGTGCGAGAGAGGTTCTGGCGTGGTTGAATCATATTATTTGGAAAATCGGGTTACGAATTTATTTTTAAGATATTGAAACGAAGAATCTTTTGAAAGAGGATGGATCATATTTACGGTTCTAGAGAAAATCAAATTTATTGATTGATTGTTTTTTCTGTTCGAACATGATTTAATTCCTTCTGGCATACAATTAAACAATTCAGATGCTAGATATGTATAAGCTTTCATATAAATAGTGAAATTTTATTTAGGTACAAAAACATTTGATCTATTCCGCAATGTCAAAGCTCTTGGCCCCAGAATGCCAATTGGATCATTAGGTCTAAAAAAGAAATAAAACGTTCACTTTTCCACAAAAAAGGGTTTGAGAAAAAAAACAGATTTTGATAAATCTTAAGTTTACGTAAAATTACATAAATCTTATAACTGGATGTTTAAAAAGAACTTTTAGTGTATTCAGGATATGATATGATACATGCAGAAATGAAACGTCTCTGAAGGTATGTCCCGAAACACAAGATTTCTATCTAGCCGATGTCTTCTGTTTTTAACAAAAATCATTTTAACGTTAAATGATATGGGGTTGAACATTTGCATAATTCTTATTTTTATAAATACCATGGGAAAATAATATTTGTGTGTCCTTATTTCTGTTCTTAGTACTTGTCTAAAAAATACAAATTTAGCCTGAAACCATAATACTTTCAGTGTTTTGTCCATAAGTCGGTCCAAACGTCAGGCAAGGTATTTTTTGGCTGTGGTGTTTCTTGGATATATTATAAATATTTCTCCTCGCTTTTGGTTCCTTTGGTAATTTTTAGTTTTCTGGTATTTATATTATGTATTAATGTTATAGATTTTTCCTATTAAAATCACAGTTTACCGCCAAAACTGTAACAATGTGCATAGGTTGACATCAATACTCTGCCGTCGATGATATCAACAAGGAGGCGCCCATTTATACAATATTATGAACAATATATTCATCGACTTTTCTATTAGAATTTTATTAAAGAAATCCTTTTACAATCTTAAGTGACTGGGCATTTAAAAAAATTATTATTAAACTGTTTGTAAATGAGGACACGCTCTAAACGCGGTTACTAGTAATTTTCAAAACATATACAATTTGATTGAACATACTTTATTCAGTGTTATTTTCAGGATTATTATCAGAACTTAGAATCATTGTATGGAAAGTTCCAGGTGACTTGAAATGAAATGTGTGATTGAATTCAAAAGCTCACTTGACGAGGTAAACATTTTTATATTACAAAGTGTATTCTACTTGTTTTTAGTTCTGCATTTGTATTAATTGAAATCATATTCAGATAAAATTTCACTATCATAAAATAATAAAATGAAGGAACACGTGCGTGGGCAGACACAACGAAATTATAAGGATTTCGTTACTTACAGAACCCTAATAAACTTAATAAAAGACGATTTTAATTCACTTTGAACACGAATATTCGGGACGAGGGAACTTGAAAGGAGCGTAATTAGGAAAGTAGACATTGTGTTTTAACAAAGGGAACGTAAAAAGCAATAAAAGAAAGGTTGATAGAGATTAAAAAGTTGATGAAAAAAGTAAGATCTAATTAACTGGGGAAACTGTTGAGACAGTCAGCGGTATAATCTCGTCTTGATCCCAGCTTAGTGGCAAGGCTTGATCCGGGAAGAATGTTTAATTCATTGTAAACAGTAAGACCTATTGCACGTTTTTCCGAGTATTAGGATGACAAAGACATGCTGGTAGAGAGTCTCTCCACTAATTCGTTCTTAAGCGAAAGTAGTTTCTTGGAAAAAATTTTACCAACAGAATAATTCTAAAGCGCAATAAAAAACTCAATAATGTGTGTAAACTAAGAGAGACAGATGAAACGGGAGACGTCTAGTTTCTATTTGAGCTGACTGTAGAATGGCGGCAGCCAAGTAATAAACGAAGTATTTTCGTGAGGTTGTGTAAGCGACATTTTGGAAACAATTCTGAATTGTTACAGTTTTAGTAAAGAAAATATTTCTTGAACTCCCTATACTGAGGTTTGGCATGTTCGAAAATACTAAAAAACTAAGTCAGAAAATTAACAGGACAGTGGGTTTTCTGTTGTGTTAAAGCAACCTTATCTCTCAGCATGGGGAGTGCAGACACGCTGTACTTATTGAGAGGGGTTGGCGTCCCTCTTGGTCTCAAGACAATCATTACTCTAAACATCAACATACACAGTTAATCATTTAGTTTCACTTTATCCTTTGCTTAGAATCTTTCCCTTTGTAAGGTTAGGAAAAAATATTACTGCAACAATTGGAAACATGCTGCTGACTGAAGTAAACCTGTGGCGTGAAACCCATGTAAACCCATGTTTATATCGTGAAATATGTTTGTCTGGAACCCAGGAACATATCCACAAAAGGGGTCCAGAGAGTTCGGGGACACCTTGTATAGAGAGATTAACAGACCTCCCGTCTCAGATGTACTGAGGGCAAATGAATGAGTTTACTCATTCCATTTCTTTACACAAAAGAATCTAAGAAAAACTTCCTTTTAAATTCTAATACCTGAAACCACATATGGGAGGGGGTAGGGTGGTTTATGAAGAGTATTCAAATGTACATATAGGTCGTGAAGAACATTATTTGTATGACATTTTGAGAAAATAGCCGACTTAACGGCCACGTTTCAAAATGGCAGCCCTAAACGTACAACATTTTGGTTTTATATTTTTTATTTACCACCACTGAACGGTTTTAAAGAAGTAACAATTTTACCAAACATTTTTCAATGATACGTCCGTTAAAACAAGAAAAGTCCTTGGGCACTTTTTCACAAGTTTTCCAATCTAAGAAAGTGTAGACTGTTTGGGGAATGAAAAATATTGTATATACCAATCTAGGTCGAATGGTCTTGTTACAATTAAAGGCATTTTTAAGAGGGACATTTTTGTGTTTTCAAATTTAGATCACATCTAAAAACATTTCAAAATGACGACCAGAAAATCAAATTTCCTAATTAGTAGGACATCAAGCGCAAGGAGAAAATATATAAACTGTCATTACCGATGGTCTTTTAAAAATAAAAAAACCTATAATCAATAAATTCAATAATCATGGTTTGAAGGTTTATAACCAATAACAATTTAAAAGTTGGTTTATGTTTTAATTTTGTTATAAATTTCTTCGAAAACGCTTACTCATAAATATGCCAATAGGGAAACTGGATTACAAAAAATATATATACTAAGAGCTCCGCCCCTGCTTGTGTTGCTCATCAACCCCCATTGAAAATTCATGGCTAAGCCAATGTAAACAGACTATTGTATACTCTGGTATTTTTACAGAAATTGAGATTGTTTAGGACAGAGGCATTTTAATCTAAGCAGGGTGATATCCCACCATCCCTAATCGAATTATGTCATGCATTGTTAATTAACCATTAATATTCATATAATCAATAATCAACATTTTAAACAAATTTCAACTAAAGAAAACAATAAAATATGTAACAAAATATGTTTATCTTACAATATAAAAAGCCCTTTTCGTTGATTTTTGTTTGTGTTTGCTTTTATTTTGTTGACCTATCGCTGTAGGTTGTGAAAAATAATTCACTGATTCTAATTTGCCAAGTTGGTTGTTATGGTAATTAATTTAAGTGCATTCAACTAACATGCGTTTCTAGGTTTTTGATTAGAATAAGCTGTTTTATCTGTTATAGGGCTAGGAGTGAACCGCCGAATTTTCGCTATTTTTATGATTTAGTGTAAAAGAAGCATCATATTTTTATACTTTAGGATTTTTTTCAAAACCCGTTCTGAGTGTGCGTCTATGACCCCTAAGAATATAATATACCTTCACTTTTTCGTATTTTTATCTTAAGTAGTTTTTGCTCCCCATCGATTCTATGTCAGGCATTCATTCAGTCAGAAGAAAGCCGCTTATATAGATATATATATTTGATTATTTAGTCTCCAATGTGAGGTTTCAGTTTAACCTTGTGTCTATACTTATTTGTTTGCCCTTTACACACGCTGTTATGATCTGTGGCCTGTTACACGCTGTAAGTACCCTTCTCGTATGATTAAACCTAGCAGACGTATAAGTTCACTTTATGTTAAGAAATACTCTTCATTGATCTCTACATGAAAGTGCAGAGGAAGAAGAGACATAATCCCCAGCCTACACGCGGGATTTAATCTCTACTGGATTAGCATCTCTACTCCCGCTAATTTAACTCGTGTTATTGTTGTTATTATTATTCCGGCTCTCCTATTGATGGTGGAATAGGATTACAAAGGATTTACCGGAATATTTCCACAGCCATTAAATTTTAAGAAAGTCGATGCGCTTGCCCGAAGTCGGATTAAGGATTAAAACTTCGCCTGTTCTCGCTAAATTACGTTTCGCCACAATTTACCCCATTTAAATCGTATAAGCTGAACACAGTTTGCCGCACAATCCGTTTTTGTAATCGTATTTTCAAAGTTTCTAATGAGGATAAACGAAAGTCGTTGTGAGATTATGTTTGTGAAAAGGAAGTAATTTGGGCTCATCGTAGATTTGTGATTACCGCTAAGACTAGAATTAGATTGTAGAGTTTTTTAAATTAGATTAAATATGTAATATATATATGTAGGTCTTTGTATACTGTATACTAAAATAAGAACCTACCGCAGTGGAATTAAACAGTTATTTACCTTCGTACATTAATGTAGAATGGAAGTTCGAGTTTTGTAGTTTTAGACAAAATAAAAAAAATCGAACAGCCTGTTAGCAAACGGTTTTACAGTTTTCCTTTAAATCATAGCTACAAGTAATAATTAATAATAATTAAAAATAATTGATATATATATATATATTAGGTAAAATTAAGGCTCTGTGTAGACAAATTATTTTTTAAAGTTTTTTATTTAGTTCTGAATATGGTATTGTATGTTTAGAGCGTAGTCCCGCAATATTTTATTTTGTTACTCAATCGTAAATATTTGTTGTATTTGTAATATATTGTTATTGATTAACCTTAGAAATTTGTTAATTTCGCACTATATTGTTAAAGTGTATAAGGTAATGTATGACATTTTTTATACTTTATAGATGGTTTTATGTTTTTCCTAACTAGGCATGTTAACTTGTAATTTATATCTGTTTCATTATTAATAAAAAAAAAGTTTGTTCTATTTTTAACTTAATATTGAAAATTATTTTTAAAGCGAATTTTAATGTATATTATGACTGGCTCTACAAATGCAATATTTTTGTTAACGAATCGATACGAAGTGAAGTGAAGTGAAATGAAAACACATAATGATGAATTTATTTGAAAAAAAATCGATAAGAATATATGCGAGCAATCTAAAATCGGTGAAGAGTGATGCAAAATCTGTTATTTCCAATATTCTCACCACGTCAGCACATACAAATCCGTTCGGTAGTTTTGAAGAAATCGTGATTTAACAACTTTGATCCCCCAAACCCCCCTAAAATTACGAATTTCTCCAAACCCTTTCTTAGTAAGCACCTATGGCCCTAGAGGAAGTTACATACCAAATTTCATGCCAATCCGTTCCGTAGTTTTGAAGAAATCGTTTTTTAATAAATTTAATCCCCCCAAGCCCCCCTAAAATTTCGAATTTTTTCAAACCCTTTCTTAGTGAGCACCTATGGCCATAGAGGAAGCTACATACCAAATTTCATTTCAATCCGTTCCGTAGTTTTGAAGAAATCGCGATTTAACAAATTTGATCCCCCCAAACCCCCAATAAAATTTCGAATTTCTCCAAACCCTTTCTTAGTAAGCACCTATAGGAAGCTGCATACTAAATTTCATGCCAATCCGTTCCGTAGTTTTGAAGAAATCGTTTTTTAATAAATTTGATCCCCCCAAACCCCCCCTAAAATTTCGAATTTTTTCAAACCCTTTCTTAGTAAGCACCTATGGCCCTAGAGGAAGCTACATACCAAATTTCATGCCAATCCGGTCCGTAGTTTTGAAGAAATCGTTTTTTAATAAATTTGATCCCCCCCACCCCCCCCCCCCAAACCTAAGCTTTTAAATCCCTTTCTTAGTGAGCACCTATGGTCCTAGAGGAAGCTACATACCAAATTTCATTCCATCCGTTTGGTAGTTTTTGAGAAATCGTGATGAGTGAGTCAGTGAGTCAGTGAGTCAGTGGGTTTTGGCTTTTATATAATATATAGATTATTATTCAGTCTTTATATTTTTTAGCCTCTCACTATGTGTTCATTTTATGTGGGACATTTTAGCCCGTTCTGACCATTTAAATATTCTATGATTTCCTTGACAATTTACCATCGCCAAACCATCTTCGCCGGATTTCCGCAAAGACAGAACAATAGCAAAAAAAAAAAAAAAATACTCGGTGTTCTCCGTATTGCTTGAATCGCATACGGAACATCTGAGGTCATGACTCTGCAGTCTACAGTTCAGCCTTAGTTGCCCATACCTAGCTTTGACGATAGTATTTTAACTGTACGAGTGTAACCCTAATGTAAGCTTTGTAACCCAAAGAGAGTGACAATTCTTTGTAGAGAGTGTTAAACTCCGCCTGCATTGCCCTTTCTAACCAAACACAACGTTCTTCCGCCCTTATTTTAGTAAAGGGTTGAAATTAATAGTGAATAAATAAAAAATAGTAGATTATAAGAGTGTAGTTTTATTCTTACCTCAACATAATGTTTAATGTTCCCAAATTAAAGCCTCAAATCTTAAATTAGCTAATAAATTCACACATATGTTTACTGGAAGCAAAACTAGCAAAGTTAAAATAATAAATTACCAAATAAGGTTAGAATCCGACATTATTTCCTCTGCAACATTGAATAACGGTAATAAACAAGATAAAGATTTAGTACGGAACTGAACGGTAATTTAACAAAGTGTATGTTGTGTGTCTCTGTAATGTATGTTAGTGTATAATGATTTTACGTAAAAAAATTACTTTGACGAAGCAGTAGTAGATCAACCATGAAGATGCTGATATGTTGATGCAGCGAAACAGATAGGAGAGAAGAGTTCGTAACTATATAGGATGACCAAAATTGAAATATTTGTTACTAAAAAATAAACATAAATATCAAACTTATAAGTAATATGTAGTCAAAATAGTTTTAAAAAATCAAAAAATTAACATTTTAATTCATAGTCTGGTTTGGACGAACGAAGTTTCAAATACCAAGCATCAGCAGTCATAGACGATACAAAATACACAAATACTTGGAATCTGACATTAACGATTCCATTCTGAGAATTATTTGAGCCGGTGATGTTTTCGCTCTGATAACTTTATAAAGAGTCGAAATAAACGCAAACTACAACTGCTAATGCTTCACTAAGAGGCACTGTGCATGTACCCTGCCAATTATCATTAAAGTCGGGTCAAGGGGAGGAGGAGAGCGACCAATCACGAGTGTTGTTTTTTGATTGACCCAAGTCAGTGGGTTGTGTTTGGATTCAATTTGCAGGGACCCGCGTGATTGACGCCTGATTTCAGCGCTGAATAATGAAAGATATCTCGTCACGGCTGATGGATCGTAGCTCCTCTCCACTCCCTCTCTCTCGTCTGCGTGCGTTGCCAAAATATACAGGGGGTCCGGAAATCCTCGTTTATTTTGTTTGTAGATGGCATTCTTTAATAAGTGTTTTAACAATATAAGTGTTTTAACTCAAAACAAACATTTACTTACAATGATATAGAGAACATTTAATGACAGTTCAACCACATATATCCTACCATAACCAGTGTTTCAATGTGTTAAAATATGGAGGTTTTGCATACCAATTATATTCAGGCAATGCTGGAGGATGGTTCCCAGATTATAGATGGATAGAGTAATTAATGTTTCCAATAGTGTTTAGGACAACAATGATTTAATGGTTTTTTAAGATGTTGTAGAAAAACTTAAAGTCCTGTAATTTTTATTGATTTTATTTGATATTATTCTCTTATTTGAACCGAAAATTTAAATACATAATTGTGTTTATTGTTTCTAAAATTTTGAATTCTTATATTATATCTTTATCCTATTTGCAGGCGATATCCTTTTGATTTGCAGGCGATCATAATAGTATCTTTTGTTTTAATCTTGAAATAAATCAACCAACTAAAATTAAAAACAAGATGAAAAGATGGAACACTTTTTCAACACTTCGGCTCAAGTTTTTTAAATACTAAAAAATGTGACGTTTTGTCACGCACGTCACGTTGCTGTCACGCTATAAAGCTCAAAAGCTTTTCAACTCTCAGCAATAAAATTACGAAGATTTTGGCACAACCAGAAGTTTTCTACGACATCTGTGAGTGCATATATCTTGTCCACAGACACACGTACACCAAATTTTATATTGCTTTATCGTGTTCAGAAACCTCGAAAACTTCGAGAAAAGTTATAAAAAAAGTGGGTAAATTTTTTAGAATTTTCGCAAGATTTCAATACTTCGGCATTTTAATGCCAGCCGAAGTAATACTTCCTTTAATACTGGTAATACGATACAAAATAAGGCGATTGTTTGGATTGTTACATCCAGGTGAGATTTTTTTACAGAGGTTCTTTTGATTCCGTTAAACGTGATTTCCTTAAAAAAGTGTTTTTTTAATTTTAACTCCCATAAACACTCTCCCAAGGTCACGAAAGAGGATCTCTAGGTCTTAACAAAAGTTATGGAAAAAATTACAATTTCTGAAAATAGCATTCAAATTGCATGCATAATTTTTTATTCCTTTTTTTTAAACAACGTTTTTTTAAACCCCCGTAATTCTCCTTGAGGGAGGGGGCAGAATTTCGTACTTCATTATTGTTTTAAAAAGAACGTTTTTACCAATTTTATAATTTCTAGATTTACTTTATATTTTGTCTTATTTTTTCCCTTAATACTGAATCTAAAGCTACAACTTCCCCATTTAATGTATATGTCAAAAAGTTCATCCTCTAAACTGGAAGGTGGAAATTGGTAGACTTTCTTCTACAATGTTTATAATCAAAATAACCTTTGAGCAAAACCCTCACCTGGGTGAAATAATTCCAATGTAAAACTCATATTACCTGTACTACCATTGACTATATAAGTACATGCTTACATAGTCAATGGTACTACTACTCAAACAAATCATGTAATACTTACAACACATGAGTAATAAAAACAAAAACACATTTTAAATTTGTATACTGGAAACAATGAAAAACTCTTGCCAGCTTTATCCTAAGTAATACTTGCATGAGCCTCCTGTAGATTCTAACTTTAATAATGAAGCGACAGATTTATTTTCCGATCTTCTCGCAAGCTTTAAACCGCTTACACATGTTGCATACCATTGGAAGCCAGATTAATTATAAATTCAAAATCCAACTTCCTTTCTTACTAAATACCTTTCCTTCGATACTAAATTTTTGAACAAATTACAAGAGTTTTTACGTTATAAAGTTTTTATCCTCCCCCCGCCCCCGAATACGAAACTTGTTTAACCTTTAATTTTCTTCTTTACGTGTTTTTAATGCTAAGAATTAGGGCGCCCTGTTTATATACAAAATAAAACGCAGAGATATTACACAGCTGTTTTAAAACTCTCGGCTTCCGCCTTGTGAACAGTGATTAACTCTGGGGGAGGGGGGAGGACTCATACCCCCTCACAATGTTACAAAGAAATTAATATTCTTTTCTTTATGTAAGCAACATTCATTTCATTAACTACGGACAACATTTCTACATTAATTATTCAAAATATTTTGTAAACAATGAAATTAGCTCTTCCAATTAAAGTATTTTGAAATCAAAATGTCAATTTGGAATGAAGGGAACGAAGGTCGATCAGACTGATCTGGTTTTAACATCACATATTACAAATACTCACACACTTTACTTTGTGCCACTTCAGCAAACGTGTTTACCTCTTAAATACCTAAATATAAGAAACCATAAAACTAACGATTACATCTTAAACACTTAAAAAAAAATGGAGAGTATGCTTTAAAAAGAGCATTTCAGTAGTAAATTTATTACAAAAAAACCCTACAACTTAAGTAGACCCTAGATAAAATAACGATAAGGTATAAATACAAAGATTTGATTTCGTATATTTGTCTTCGTTTTGTTAACATTTTGTAAAAACGTTAAACGCAATGTGTGCTAAAAAATTTACTTTTTTGATTAAGTATAATGATTTTGTAAATCAAAATCGTTTCGCCTTGTCATGCAGGTAGATAGATTTCAAAGTTCTCATTTACTACCAAAGGCTAAGCAAACAAATTTATTCAGTGTTGCATTTATCAGAAAATCTTCAGACAAAAGATTTTGGTTATTAGAAGTGTAAGTAGGTAAAACATATAAGAATAATATTAATTTAAAATTTGATGCAATTTGAAATCAATTGGCAGCTTGTGTTAGTTGAACATGTTAATTAATTTATTTCAAATATCACAGGAGGCTACTTTATGACAGCCTAAAAATTTTCCTTTCGGATCGGCATACAGGAACAGGAGGGTTTCAAAATTCTCATTTACTACCATTTTGCCTACCAAGGGTGTAATTAAGCTTTGTTCTGGAACATCACTTTAGTCATACCATGCAGTATGGATTGGTTATTTCAAATATCACAGGAGGCTACTTTATGACTTAGCCTAAAAATTTTCCTTTCGGATCGGCATACAGGAACAGGAGGGTTTCAAAATTCTCATTTACTACCATTTTGCCTACCAAGGGCGTAATTAAGCTTTGTTCTGGAACATCACTTTAGTCATGCAGTATGGATTGGTTATTTCAAAAATTGTTTCAGAAAAGATTTTAGATAATATTTAGACAACGGATTTCATACTCTTCCTACAATGGGAGTACTGCATTTTGTTAACCATCAACTCTTGTTTTTTTCTACGTATTACGCTGTAAGTTGCAGTTATCAGAAAGTTTTCAGTCAATAGATTTTGGCAATAAGAAGAATATTCAAAGCAATTCTGAACAGACATGCTATTGTGATTGCTAAGGAAGTAATGCATTGTTTGTTGTGCGACTAGGGTTAGTTTTTATTTAACTTTAAAACTGTTTCACACAATGGTTTTAGATAACATGTAGGTTTACAATAATTTTATACTATGCTTTTTTCACCAAATGAAAAAGAAACCAATTTCAAACTGATGCAATGTTTTTCATATTAAGGGAGTTACAGTTTCGTTTCAGCTTTTCAAAAAACCATCTCTATTTCTACCCATATGGTCTGATTTTCACATAAATGAACTAGACGGAGATTGTGCCTCTTTTTATTTTACGTTTCAGCATGCAAATAATCTGTGCAGCATTAAAAGTTACTGTTTGGCTTTTGGTTTATCAATTGTTTTGGATATAGGGGCTACCATAAAAACTAGCTAGACATTTCCAGAAACTTGCACCATGGTATCGAGTGCAATAGAATCTTTCTTCGTAATCCATCAAATACAAAATAGAGGATTGTGTGGAAAAGAATAGTTTTAGAACCTAATGTGAACGTTTTATGTAAGACCACTTGGAATGCCTGAAGAGTTTTGCGAGACCTTTGTATATAGTTTTAAGTAATTAGTATTTACTTGTAATATGTAGCCTTCTTTTTATTTAATAATATTTAATGTTCCTAGCATATAAGCCTACATCATCGAGCATCGTAGGAAAATCAAATATTGTCCTCACTTAAAAATAATAAAATTCTTGTAGCCAAGAAAATATATTTTGCATACCGGTACACTATAAAGAGAGAAGCTTTCAAAACTGTAAACTTAAACTGGTTCCTGCAAATTTTAAAACAGATGGTGCACAAGCAAACTACAGACGTCAAGTATGAACTATAAACACGAGACATCTACAATTGGCAAATGTCCACCAGAGAGCAGAGTGCTATAGTGACTTTTGATATCGAACCTTCGTCAAAACCTCCTTATAAAAGATCACATCACTAAAACTCTAATACTCTTAATTCACACCAATACTTTTTAATGGAGTATTATTTTCCAATTTAACCAATATTTTCATCTTAGGGTATCATCTGAAAATAATAAAACACTTTAATTATTTTTGCAAATACAATTTTTCTATATAATTGTATACTATATTCTTAATATTAAAACGAAAATTAAAATGACATATAGGTAGACCAGTAAAATTGAGATATTCGAGGACTTAATTCCGAGAGATCTGGAAAACGTTTTAATACTTTCATTTGGTTCTAAGTACATGAAATTTGAGTTTGCACCATCCCAGTAAGTTAACATAACGTTTAGATATCTTAAAAACGGTGCGTTTCTAAAATTAAACAACGTTGTATATTGAGACAAATATACCTAAAACATCAAATTCGGTATAAGACCGCATGGCTGAAATATTATTTGAAGCATCAGCTTAACACTAAAAAATGACGCAATGTTCGATAGGGTCAACTTAAAAGTTTTTTGTTTTTGCCTAACGTTTTTTCTCTATCCTAGTTAAACTAATAAAGAATGTAAAGGTAGGACACATGCTAACTGATTACGTCACGACGCTCCCTTAAATACGATAAGGAATGTATTATAATTTAAATATGCACTGAAAGAACACTACTCTCATTAAAAAAGTATTCAATTGATTCACTTCTGTAATTCTAGCAGACAACTCTAGCGACTGTCCTTATTGTATACCAAGGTTCATTATTGTAATAGTAAGTTATTAAAAACTAAGGTGGAACTTATAAAAACCACGTCATTGTATTTAATTATCAACATTTTGTTATTGCGGTTCAATTAAGGAGAGGTAAATCACACAGCCCCCCCCCCATTTCCTGCACCTGCGATATCCTTTCAGTTTTATTGACAAGGTAAATCTGCCTGACAATGCAGGGGAGAGCCAAGTGTTTTAGTCAGACCATATGTTTCCACCCACGCAGAGTCAACCTGTTTTCATTGTTTACAGTTTCATTTAAATCGTAACAGCTGCTTAAGATCTAGGTGTGTATACTGCTTTGTTTTATATTCTTAAAAGAACCAAGTATTTTTGTAATTCCCGTTGCGAAATTAATATTGGTAAATGATTGAACTGATATTAGGTTTTCAATTGTAGTATTTTTTTAACAACACATTTTTTTATTCAGACATAAAATTCTAAAAAAGGGAATTTGTTTATGGTTTATGTCTTTCAACTGAAACAAACATATTAAAATATTTTCTCTTAACTGCCTTCCTTCCATTGATACCTACTATAAAGGAAACGAAAATGTGAAACCGTTGGGATGCATCACCTATCAATTCTCACAATCAATCACCGGTATAGCCAATATCGCTGTGAAACGAAATAAAAGCTCTCGTACTCAAAATACAAAGTGTTTCGTTTTTAATTTCACTCAAAATTTTAAATATTTAATTCACAAAACCGTTCTCTAAGAAGCTTCACATTAACAAAATGTTTTCGGATTTAATTACTCTCTAAGAGCTAAATACATTTACACGTTAGATTTTCCATTAATATCAATTAAAGTGTAATTATAAATTACCTTAATTTGCTCCGTCTTGTGACTTCTGTTGTACTGTAATCAATACGCGTTTCGGAGCTGAAACTCCATCCTCAGTTATTATCTCCTTAGAGGTTGTCAAAACATTAAAACATTCACGTTAAAAACACATAAAACACTACACACACATATACACGTTTATACATTTTTGAGTTACGTGCGCACGGTTGCTCGGCACGTGAACTACTGAATGGTGAGGTTATTAGGGTTACAGGTCATTTATCTTAGTTTGTCTTATCTGTCCTTTGTATCTTAAGGCTGTCTCATACAAAGAGTTAGACTGGAAGGGAAGTTTATCATTTAGTATGTTGTCAGGTGTCTGTTTAGATGGCTTGTAAATCTCGTATTCTTCAATTGCATTCAACGATCGTCCTTTTTTTTGAATGTGGAGTGGTGTCATATTGTTACTGAAACTTGTGTATGAATGTTTGTTGTCAATTAAGTGTTGCGCAAAGCTGGATCTATTGGCATATACATTATTTTTGGGCAGATGTTCTTTGTACCGTTCCATGAATGTTCTGAACGTTTCTCCGATGTAGAAGCAATCACAGTCATCACAATTTAATTTATATACACCTGATTTCTTTTCTGTAGGTAGTAAAAATTAGTGACTTGGACAAGAAAAAAAATGGAAATTTCCATTAATATTTGAGAATTTTTGAGAAAATTTGATAATTATTCTAAAAGAATTATAACAAATAATTTTGTCTTTTATAATCCAGCAAGCGGTTCTGACAAACGAATATTTGGGAAATGAATTTAATTTTAAAGTTCGCTGTAGCCGTTAGTATTATTTTAATTAGTATTAAAATGTAGCTTCTACATTTTATTTTTCCAAACAACATGAATCAAACAATATTTTTGAACAATATAGCTACATAGTTTATAAGATCATATCAGAGTATAAGAGCATATTGGAGTATAAGAGCACAAAACATGAGAGCATAGCAGAACATAAAGTAGAGCTTTTAACATGAAAATCAAACATTTAAAGTAGCAGAGGAAGGCTGAAGCAATACTATAGACTAGTAAACAGAGCACTCTACATTCAAGTACTGTAAACATTATCGCCGGTATTATCAGCTGTAAGGGGAGATTTGTTATCTCTTATCCCTTCTGTGCTTACTTTAACCAATTTCAGGAAATTTTAATTACCTTCCTGGAATACGGGAGCTGCAGCCCCATACTGGAGATTAAATGTTCTTTTGACTTCTTCTATGCATCCTGTTCCAGTATACTTTGTGTGGGTCGGAGATAGTGGAGAGGGGACGTGTATTGTGTACTTGGATTATTTAAAAAAATATTTATAAAATGATTAAACCACATCACACGGAACAATTACCATACATTTTGCGGAATTAGTAAGAGTTTGGTGGAAAATAACAATAAAATTTGATTTAACAAATTATAATTTAAAAAATAATTTTATGCAATTTGTGAGATTACATCATGCAAGCAAAATGAAAATAATTACGTTCAGTGTTAATATAAGAAATATACTGAACTTGGTTTAGGTAATGATTCGATTTTAGTTAAATCTTTTCTTAGACTACTTTAACACTTTTAAAATTTGTCGATTAACTGTTTTAGGTCCTTTCAAAAGATGCACAAATAATGCTTGTGTAGGATTGATTCCCTTTCATAAAACCATCAATATAAAAGCATTAAAATATTATTTGGCATACTGGTATAACGTTCAAGTTTAGTACACATGTCAACCTGAAGGTGTCGTCAGTTATATGGGGAAATGTTTTGCATGGACTTAATGTGGATTACTTTTGACAACAATCTAATTATTAAAATTAGGTATTTTTAACCATTCAAAATATAAAACAAATCGAAAGCTAATGGACGAATAAGAACATATTGTTTATGTCTGAGAATTCAATAACACGATACAAGAACTAACTAACCACTTCTACCTACTTCTAAGAATAAAGAATCCCCTAGAAGCAAGCCAGAATAAAATAATACTTAAGACAGAAACATATTAGTTAGTTAGATTTTAATTTGAAAGGTAAAACAATCTAAGAAGACAGTTCCAATATTCGGGCAAAAGATACTAAAGAGCTTTTTTACATTCATTAAAAAAAAATATTATCTTTCTCTTCCCTAAGTGCCTCAGTCTCTGACTCTCTGTTCTTTGTCTTTCTCTTTGTCTTCCTCTCTCTGTCTCTCACTTTCCCGCTATCTCTATCTTTTTATCACTTTGACTTTATTTCTCCCTCGCTCGGATTTCTATCTCTCTCTTTGTCTCCCTCCTTGACTCTATTTCTCTCTTTGTTCTCTATCTCTCTCTCATTCTTCCGAACTATATTTTACCTCTCTCTCTCTCTGTTCTGTATTTCTCTCTTTGTATCATGCTCTCTCTCTCCCTTCCCAGGCTCTATTTGTCTCTCTCTCTTTTCTCCATTCTCTCCCTCCTAACTGACTTTATTTATTTCTCTCTGTTCTCTACCTGTTCTCTCTTTTCTCCCTCTCTCTCTGTTCTTTAAATTTCTTTTTATCTACCTTTCTCTCCCTCTATCTCTCACTCCCTGCCTAACTCTGTCTCTTTCTCTATCTGTTCTCTTCGTCTCCCTTTTTCTGTCTCTCTACCACCGTAACTCTATTTGTCTCTCTCTCGTTCTGTTTTCTACCATTCTCTTTGTCTCCTCCTCTCTGCATCGCAGTTTCAGTCTCTCTTTTTCGCTATTGGTGTCTCTTGTTCTCTATCTCTTTCTCTCTTTAAAGTATTTTGTATAATAGTAAGAAGTTGGTTTGACACTATATTGTTAAACAATGTTGGCGAAACTGTGTTAGGAACACCAGAAAAACAATTACAGAAAACACCATCAGATAAACATCAAGGAACACTGCCAAACCACTTCAACGAGAATATAATGAATCAACTTGGAGCTTATTTTCCAAAACTATGTAATTTACAAGAAACCAGATCTAGATTTCAGGACTACTCGAAAGTATTTCCTGAGACCACCTCAACACAACCCTCTGTTACCGCGAAGTACTTTGTACGTTTGATTGATTCCAAGTGACAAAGCAACAACTGGCTACCGCGTGCGTGAGGGAACCACTTCATTAGGGGTTGAGAGTGATAACAGGGATACATATTGATATTACGTCCACCTGCCTCAGTGTTTCAGTCACGCTATTCTCTCCCTTAGCCGTTCTTCTGTCAACTTCCCGTCGTGTTTATTGTATCAATCCAATATCCGATTATCGTTTAATAACTTTATAATCTGCTTATTTTAATATCCAACTTTGACGTAATGTTTCCTTCTTGTTACGGTTTAGAGATCACAATAGCTATGGCTTCACTATTAACAATCAAGAAGACTTTATTCGACAAGAAGGAAATACAACAAAAAACAATAAAGGCATATTAATTAGATGATCGCTAATTAATTGTTCACGTAGTATAACTAACAAAATGCGTTCCATAGCTACTGATAAAGACTCTTTTGATAGGATCAATATCCATGTGATACCAATTTGTATTTTGTCATATAATTATGATAAAGCTGTGGGTAATCTGCCAAAAATCGACACGCGATACCTATACTTGAACTAATCTGCTTTTGTTATTGCATATCTGATAACATTTAGTTTTAGTGAACTTTGTTTATAATAAAAGTTTGATGAATTTTTGACATGTTGTAAACTTTGACAAAGATTTTCAAATTAGAATAAAGCACTCAAATATTAATATAGTACGCATTTTTTAGGTGACCTCAAAATATATGTTTTATCAGATTTTACATGTATTCCTTGTGATCATTTCCTTTTATATTTATAATAGGATGGCGAAATTGAAATGGAGTGTTGAAGCTGTGAAAAATTTAATTTTACATTATGAAAAAGAAGAATGTTTGTTTAACTTTCACACTAAAAAAAACGGCGATGCAAGTACCGAAAATTTCTAATTTGTAAATCTTTAGAACAAATTACAAATGTTTTGCAGTCTGTAATATTTGGGTTGGTGGTATAGCTTATGTTTATGTTTTTTATAAAACATTTAAGAGACTTTGATTATGTTTACTTTATTTTCAAAGTATATTTACAAGTTTTCTAAGATTTGTTTTTGAATTCTTAAAACCCGTTATAATATGAATCACTATCTTCCAACTCTAATTATTTAATAATAGTTAGTAAATAATAATAATAACAATAAAAGAATAAACCGAAATAATATCCCAAAATATATTTATTTAATAACCCGGTGTAACAGGTTTTATTTGACAAAACGTTGTCAAATATTTGATCAAAGATCTTTGATAAAATGTTGATCAAATATTTGACAAATAACTTTGATAGTGTAATATTCACTATATTCCTGTATATATATATATATATTTAGTGTTTTGCATAGGGATATGTAGTGAACGATGCAATTGAAAGGCATTTGTATGGGGAGGAAGGTTTCAACTGCCCTAAGGCTAATCAACATTATTATTCAAACCCATGCGAAAAGACCAGGTTCGTCCCCTACAAGGTTAATAAAGTAGACAAAACGAAATTTTTCGTTGTATTCACAAATTAGCATAAAAATTAAATTTGTAGTATCTTTGTTTGAAAACATTAAATAACACATGCTAATATTTTATATATTTATAAAAAATTATGTAAATAACAAATGTTTTCATTGATTTTTTTAAGATCTGGCCTAAAAGACATTGCTCGCCCCGTCACGTATTTTTTTAACGCCTCCTCTCTGGGGTTAAATGTTGCGGTCAATTCTAACTCCCATCTCCAAAACGCAGATCAACACCTTAACAATTTCCCATAAAACAATCTAACGTCTTTTTCGACAGACTGCCCTATATAAACAAAATAATTATTGTTCTCGAATTTATTAAATATTTTATGAAATCCAAATTTCCGTTAAGAAGATAAAACCACAACAGTACATAGCCTACATTTCTTTCTGTTATTACAAATTACAACAATTCCATCGTATGCTGTTTATCGTACAGCGTTTGTATTTGTGGCCGGAAGGTTGGTAGCGTATGTTGACTTGATACATCAGTTTCCAGTTCACTGCTCCATGTAATGCAATCACAATACACGCTTCACTGATGTCATTGATTGATCAACATGGCCTATCGTTTTTGCCGCCATCACTGGAATTATTAATCACCTTCCTACGTTAGCTAATTATTACCTGAATCTAGTAAAGCATCGATCACATTATTGGGACAAAGTTCATGTTTGCATTTCATTTAGAAGATATTAGGTGTGAACCTAGGGAAGTATTCTTAAGTTGAAATTAATTCACGATGCATTGACATACAAACCGAATCAAATTTTGTCTTTGAAAATCTTTTTGTTTAGTAATTTGTCTAGGGTTTTGAAGAAATATGAACTTTCAATGTGTTTTAAAGTTAGTATCAAAGCGGTGAAAAGCATTGGCCTTTCCGAGCCACGCTAGTTGTCAATTTTTATTTTTGAGAGTGACTGGTATTTGGGCTTTTGGCTAAACTGTTAATTTCAACTATCAAATTATAAGTGGAGGAAATTAAAAAAAAACCTCCGAAGACGTTCACGAAAACAGATTAAGGCTCACGGCCTAACGTATGTATACTACATAAAGTACTTCATCCTTTTTTATTTCTCTCATAACTTTGCTCTCCTTTATGATCTATAATATAATATATAAAAGCCAAATACGAATCACTCACTGACTCATCACGATTTCTCAAAAACTACTGAACGGATTGGAACGAAATTTGGTATGTAGCTTCCTCTAGGGCCATAGGTGCGTGCTCGCTAAGAACGTTTTTTAAAAAATTCGAAATTTTAGGGGGTATTGGGGGGGTCAAAGTTACTAAATCACGATTTCTCCAAAACTACCAAACGGATTGGAATTAAATTTGGTACGTAGTTCCCTCTAGGTTTTTTTTAAGGTGAAACCCCTAGGTGGTTATTATCGCCTAGTTTCCTCTAGGAAGGTGCTCGCTAAGAGAGGTTTTCAAAAAATTCTAAATTTTAGGGGGTTTGTCTAATAAAACTTGTTATTGTCAAGTTTTTTTTTAAATCTAATACATCCTGTTTTTTTAGCCGAAACCTGTGCGGTGTGAGCAAAGCGTCCAGGCATGTCCTCCAGTCTATCTACTTTGACAGAACAACTGAGTTTCAGGTATCTTTACACAGTTTATCTATAATAATATTATAAAGAGGTAACGTTTGTTTGTATGTAGGGGGTAATCTATGGAACTACTGAACCGACTGAAAAAATAGTTTTACTAATAAAAAGATATACACTATCCCTGAGTAACATAGGCTATAATTAATTTGGATAAAAACCTATTTTTTTGTAAATTTAGTCGGAAAAAAAAATCTTACGTTTGGCCTAGACTGATGAATCATCACATGTATTTACATGTATTACCAAAGCAACCAATTAAATTAAATTACAGATAAAACAGCTATTTGCTCCGATATTTCCTTTGAAGCAATTATTTAAATTTCTAACTTTTAGGTTAGGCTTTTATTAAAGTGTAAACCTGAACCTTGCTGGTTCTTTTAACCTTTATTATAACTGCTGTTATAAAATATGCGAAATAATTTGATTTGAACATTTAACATTATTTACTATCTTAGCTTTGGGGTTATTATTAATAATATTATTAAAAGGTAAAATTTGTTTATTTTTTTTTATGTAGGGGGTAATCTCTGGAACTACTGAACCAATTGAAAAAATAGTTTTACTAAGTAACATTGAATATAATTAATTTCGATTTAAGGGTTAAAACAACTCCTAAAACAATAAATATTAATTGTTATACTTTCCTTAAAGCTAGAGAGATGAAATTTTGTACATTTATTTCTTACATACAACACACATAGAAAAAGTAAACTAAATTTACATTTTGTCGCTTGCTGCTAAGTGGTAAAAATGTAATAACAACCCCTAAAACAATACAAATTAATTGTTATATTTTCTTTAAAATTAGTGAGCTGACAATTTGTACATTTATTTCTTACAACATACATAAAAAAAGTATCATAGGTTGACATTTTGTCGCGTGCTGATAAGGGGTGAAAATATAGTAACAACCCCTATACAAAATGTTGATTGTTATACTTTCCTTAAAGAGAATAAACCCTTCATACATTAAGGAATTTAAAAATAAGAGACCTCTACTTATTCCTAATTAAAATCCTAATTAAAATAAATAAGACATATTAGAATTTAATAGTAGGGCCTATTTACATAAAATAACCTGTTTGCATTTGCTTCGACGCGAGTTATCGTGGGGGTTGGCGAGCGAAGCGAGGAGGGGTTGGAGCCCTCTAGTTGTAAATAAATAAGAACATTAAATTTAACTCGTGTTTTCTCATGTTTAAACAAATTCGTGTTTAAACAGTCCATTTTACATAAAATGTTGGTGATTTGTAAAAAAAACAACTACATTCATAATTTGGATCGATAAACCAGTCATTTACTTAGTATTAATCTAAGTTTATGATCTTAAGTTTAAGAGGAAGGAAAACACTGAAATTCACAAAACATTAAAGACAAATTGTGCCCATAAATAATAAAAAATGCTACTGTATTTGTTTAAAATACACCGCTCAACTAAAAAAAATGTTCGGTTAAGGTACAATTATCAGCTGTTTACTCAATACGCAATCTGGCATGTATACTATTTCTCAGATGTCAGCTTAAAAATTATTTGTATCTCTAATTTGTAGGTTATATATAAGTCATGTTGGTTCCTTTTTACTTTTATTATAACTAGTAACATCGTAAACTTTATAATTTAAAAACGTCCACTGAAAAACAAGCAGACTGTCCTATGAATGATAAATTTTGCAATGAAGAAGATGTCTGCACAGCTATGTCCAGCCACCTTTCATAGTAAACCAGTCAATCTACTACCTAAACGGGTTTTTGAATTCAGGGGTGGCACTGATTTTTAGGTTAAGTTTTTATGCAAATAAATTGTGTTTACTGTGCAATTGTAAAAGTGTAAACTTTTAGCAGTTTTTTTTTTAATTCAGAACGCAGAACTAAGTTTTTAAAATTTTAGTTGTATGTAACTTTTTTGTTTTTGTAAGTATGATTGTTTTTTTTAATGATTTTAAAATTGTACGTACATATTATTTTGTCAAGCACATGTGGATGTGGAATATACATGGTTTCTTTCTTACTTGAATAAGTGTTTTTGGTAGGCCTACTTATGCATTAAACCGACCACCTTTTTAATTAAACTTTACATCAAACTTAAAGCTAGGGATATCCCATATGAATCAAAGTTCACGATTCGGTACATTGAACCAATAAAAATTCAATGTATCGAATCGGTACCGAATGTACACGATTCGGTACCCTTGTGTATAACAAGGGACGAAATGTATTCGTTTAATTGATGTGTTTTGAATTGATGAAATTTGCAAGCGCTTAAAAAAAAGAAAAAAAGCCAGACTTACAGAATTTAGTCACAGTATTTTTACCAGCATTCAAAATTCAAAAGTAGAATGTGCTTAGGTTGGCAACACTGCATTTACTTGCTCATAAGTTGGCATCTTTGCCACAATACAGGGTTTAGGCCAAGGTCTCTAGAAAGGAAAGGTTACCTCATTCGGGAAATATCAAAAAAAGTGGAGTGGGGGCTGTGACGTAGTTGTTAGTATACCTAGACAGTGATCAAAGCTATCAAAGCTCTGTCGTTTACGTTTATACGCGTTAAATTAGTGTATATAAAGTGTTTTAGAAGTGTAGGTAGAAGAAATATATTATTTAGGCCTACAATGGATAGAAAATCAATTAATAAACCTAAAGGTGGTTCCATTTGTGCGGTTGCAACTTGCAAATATTATTATGCAAAAGCAAAACTAGAAGGAAGAACTGATATATCATTTCACAGGTAGGCCTAGATATTTTTTGTTTTTATTGTAATAGTAAATAATATAATACCACTTACTCATATAAAATGTTATTATAATTTTCTTTTGTCTTAATATTTTGATTTAAAAGTAGTTTCTGTGGCTATCTTTTGCATTAAAATTGTAGAAAATAACTTTTTGTTCAGTATGCCCACCTGGTGACTTGAAGCTTATTAAACCCCATGAACTTCCCACACAAAGCGTGTTAAAAAAAACAAACAAATATACTAATATATTTTATTTACAGTTGATGCAAGGAATGTTAAATATAGGCCTACATATTCAATAAAAATACTGCCACCCAATTAAATAAACTCCATACAATTTATATGTAAGCTATCATAGAGAGATACATTTTAGAATGCTATTTTATTAATTCTGATATATTTATCTTTTGCTTGTTATTTACAAATTATTTTAGGTTATTCACAAATTAATAATGTTTACAAAAACAATCAAAATAATTATGCTACCAAAACAAAACATGTATACAAATTGGTGTGTAACCAATTCCTAGTAATCGGGATTTGTTCAATAGAATTTTATTTCATTTTATTTTATTTTAGCAATTCAAAAAATATTTCTTACAAGTTCTTACAAAATTACTTACAAGTACAAGTAATTACGTTCTTTACCGACACAAAAAGAAGTAATTACGAGGATAAGTTTATTTTTGTAGTTTAAAATAAATGTTAATAGTAAGTAAAAAGAATACTTATTTAAAATACAAGTAAAACAAATACTTGTGGTTCATTCACTTAGTTATAAGTATTTATTTACAAAAAGACAAGTATAAGTATTTAGAATGGTGTATTCAATTTAGCCTTTATAGTGTTTAATTTTTGTGTCATACTTATATTTAGCTTTCCAAAGAATACTACTTATCAGAAGCAATGGATACAGAAATGCAAACGAGCCTTCAAATGGAATCCTAGTTCTGCCTTCATATGTTCAGTGCATTTTAGTGATGACGATTTTATCCGAGATTTAAAAGCTGAACTTTTAGGGTACGCTCCTAAAAGCCGGAGATTAAAACCCGATGCCATTCCAACCTTAAACTTTTAATAACTTTGATCCCCCCAAACCCCCTAAAATTTCGAATTTTTTCAAACCCTTTCTTAGTGAGCACCTATGGCCCTAGAGGAAGCTACATACCAAATTTCATTCCAATCCATTTGGTAGTTTTGAAGAAGTCGTTTTTTAATAACTTTGATCCCCCTAAACCCCCCTAAAATTTCAAATTTTTTCAAACCCTTTCTTGGTGATCACCTATGGCATTAGAAGAAGCTACATATCAAATTTCATTCCAATCCGTTCAATAGTTTTGAAGAAGTCATTTTTTAATAACTTTGATCCCCCCCAACCCCCCCCTAAAATTTCGATTTTTTTCAAACCGTTTCTTAGTGAGCACCTATGGCCCTAGAGGAAGCTACATACCAAATTTCATTCAAATCTGTTAGGTAGTTTTTGAGAAATCGTGATGAGTGAGTCAGTGGGTTTTGGCTTTTATATATATAGATTAAAATGTATTATATACATTGATTATACGTGATTGCATTTTTTTCTGTTTTATTCTGTAAAAAATATTAAATACAATTTTAATGACTGCTTTTTAGTTATATGATTTAAAATGTATTACCAAGATAGCTTTTTATTTTAAATTTTAGTCAGTAAAAATATAAATTAAAATTTGTATGATTATACTTTTGTTATTATTGTAAATTGCAAATTAATGACATAAACATAATGTTTTTGAAAAGGTTAAGATATATTCTTACAATTACAAATGTTGAAATGTGTAACTTAAGTATCATTTAAAAAAACTGCAACCCCAAAAATAGTTTAATACATCTATTTTTAAAAAAATGAGGTGATTTGTACGACGAAACATACATCTTTCATGGTAGCGCGGTGTTTTTATACTATAGATGACGTCACTGGACAGGGAACGGGTCGAGGGGTTTGAGTTTGTTTACATGACTATGAGGTAACCTTTCCTTTCTAGAGACCTTGGGTTTAGGCGTATTGTAAGTTTTACCCCCGACATGCAATAATTCAATAAGTTTAACTACGTGTCAGGTGAAATACGTTTTTTGTATAAATATTGTATGCAATAAGTAAAATTGTAAGGAAGAGAGACAAATAATTTTTTGTTAGTAATGAATCTACAAAATAGACTTACTATTGAATTGCGACACGTGCAGAAAGACTTTGTTGTGGTTGTAGATCAGCTGCCGAAATGAGGGTTGGATAGGTACGAATGTTGCCGAGTACAGTCGAAGTTATCCGAACCCAATAAATTCCGACCTAGGTCTCGTCCACTAGGTCGGTAGGGAGGCGCGGCGCGGTACCGACCTCCAACAGATTTCATTTATTCAAAAACGGCGCCGCGCTATCTCCCCAAATGGACGAAGCTTTTATGTTAGAATTTAAATAAATTTTCCTTTCTCTTGGAAAAATTACTCTTCTAATTTTTCAATTAAAAAAATTAAATTACCAATTTATTGCCAAATGTTTGCTCTAAATAATAAACCATATTAGGTTGTTCTAGCTAGTTTAGTTTTTAAGTAATATGATTCTAAACAAAGTTATTATTTCGTCGTAAATAAAATTTGTTCGAGCGCGGGAGTTTTCCGAGCCGCGCCGCGCCTCTCTACCGACATACACTCGATTCCACGTTCACCGTGCACATCACGGGAGAATAGACATGCTACTACCATTACAGCGAACATCACGTTTATTGTCATGCGGGTTGCGTCAACTGACCGAGCGTAGCATGGGAGTTGATGTTTTTTAGTTGGCTATTATCGCTGAGACTGCCGTAAGGATAACATGGCTTATGGGCGCTCTGTACTGCACAGTGCACGGTGAACGTGGAATCGGGGTGTAGTGGGCGACCTGCTTTAGTAGGCACAGTATCACATCCGTTCAAAGTTATTGTAAACCTTCTAAATGTTAGCTAAAACTTTAGCATGAAAAGGTTTTTGTCATGTAAACCCCTTACTAGGGTGACAAATATAATATTGTAGGACTGAAATGGATTTCGTAGATTAGTAGATACAATATCGAGCTCATTTAAAATTATTGAAAATACCACCAAAACTTTTGTATTTTTTTAAAATAACTGGAACCTTTATCGAAAGTATAGACCGAATATATTTAGCGAATTTCTTTAGGAAAGATGAGCTATTGGAGTGGCTTTTACAGTGATACCTAAGGTCGGAAGTGGTCAATGAGCACCGATCATGGTTCCCAGAACACGTTTTAGGGTGTCATTACAAATTGTATACATCTGTGTATATATTATGTGTTCGCACTCTAACGGCCGCATTTTACACTCTAATGTTCAAATTTGGTACAATAAGTCGTTGGTACATTGCGTTGGTTT
The DNA here is from genome assembly GCA_018207615.1 of Philaenus spumarius. Taxonomy (NCBI): domain Eukaryota; kingdom Metazoa; phylum Arthropoda; class Insecta; order Hemiptera; family Aphrophoridae; genus Philaenus; species Philaenus spumarius. The sequence goes on from JAGFPH010000500.1 coordinate 204,771, forward strand.
TGTAAGTCGCTCGGACGAGTTTGTTAGCCTAAAAACTCTAACAACCAAAAGCACGTTTTTTATCGGAAGTAATTTTTTTTTTTTTTTTGTTGAGGTTTATCGTACTTGAATGAAACTTTTTTGTTGTATTATCTGAAGAAATTAATATGGAGGTTATTCTGCACATTTTGATTTTTTACACGACCTTATACCCCTTCTGCCCCCTCCCCCCCCCCAAATCTATCAAAACGTAAAATACCATAAACGTCACGGATACTAGAATACACGGTAGGGGTCATGAGTAGGCTGCGCAGTAGACTCACGCATCAGTGACGTCACTCTGAACTCACCCTCCCGGCCCGCTGCCTGCCGCTCTTACACCGTACACTCAGTGTTTCCACTTGTGGGATTTTTATCCCAAATATGGGATAATTTGGCTGCTTGTGAGATTTTGGGATAATATGGGTTTTTTCCTGAATTTGACATATTTTATCTTTTTTTTAAATATTTTAAATATGGTTGTCATATAATATATTGTTAATATTTACTTCCACATTTGTTGTATTTCGTACTATTCTTACTGTACAAATACAATTATTCATCATTATTTCATCATTATGCACAATTTTAAATGAAGTACTACAGTAGCAGAAAAAATGTTTCCTGAACAACTTGTATTCTTAGATTGACACTATTAAAATAAATGGTTTCATCAATTTAAGTTAACATACTTTGATTGCAACTAAATGAACGTTTCTACTAGTTATTTTCAGTATTCAGTTTTAAGGTATATTTAATCACTTTGCTTTTATTCTTTTATGTTTACGTACCTCAATAGGTCCTTAAGTTTTACAGTTAACCTAAGCTTGTACTATTTTATTACAATGTACTACGAAGACAAAGGATGAGATATAGCTGTAATATCAATGTTGTGTATTCATTGGTAATATTACTAGTATTATTGTTATTAAAACAATAAACACTTTTTACTTTGACATTTTAGACTTCTCCTTCCCAACATTTTTTGTTCCAAGCCTGAGATTTGTAATAAATCTACTAAATATGGTGAATGTTTGAGTTTGGATAGTCTTTTATTACTTATGTTTGACTAATACAAGTTTCAGGAAAACTACTTTTTTAGTACAAGTATGATTTTTTAATCTATATAATAATAAACTGTACCAGGAACTGGCACATTCTTTCTCACAAACATATTTAAATTATTAAACAGATTCACTGTGACTTCATAATTGTAGGAGAGGTGATTTATTAAAGTAGGAGATTAACTAATAAATATTATTATTATTATTATCTAGAGAGAAAACTATTCGATCGATTTCGAAAAAAATGTGCACCAAACACGTCAATTAGGCCTGTATAGATGCTCGATAAAAGGTTTTAAAATTTTTTGGAAACAACCCCCTTTATGACCAAAAAAAAAACCACAAAAATCTGTTATTATTATTAACTAAACGAGAATTTTTAGAAAGATACGGTTTTTTGCATATGGTAGGGTACATTAAACGCTACAAATAAGCCAAATTTTATCAAAATCGTTAGGGCCGTTTTTTTATAAAAAAATAATAACTGTTTTTTGGGGGGATGCTTGCGAAAAAGGGGGTTGTTTTTAAAAAAATTTCAAAACCGTTTTTCGTGCATCTATACAGGCCTACTTGACATGTCTGGTGCAAATTTGTTTGAAATCGATCGAATAGTTTTCGCTCTAGCTTTGTATACATACAGACAGACAGACATTTTGTAAAAACCACTTTTTTAGACTCGGGGGATCCCAAAACGGATATTTCCACAAAAATCTCAACATCAATTTTTTTGCGATTACTATAATTTCTCTATACTATAGTAGGGCCTATAGTGAGGAAGTAAAAATGAATTGCTGTTCCTTTGTAACCGCATCACTTGAGAACGGCTGGACCAATTTAGCTATTTTTTGTTTAAAATATTCGTAATAATCCGAACTAGGTTTTTATATAAAGAAAAATTTAAAAATTTTCCCGAAAAAGTTTCAAATTTGGAAAAAAACTAAACAGCCTCTTTTGTATGGACTCAAGACCATAGCGCACAAAAACAGCTGTTCGTGTAAAAAGCTTAGCAACACATCATGTTTGTTTAAGTTTACATTCATTACCATATAGCAACATTACTTAGCATTTATAATCGGTCTTTTACTATTCAAACCCAACCCAACAGCATGTTTAGATTGACCAACTTAAAGCAAACAAAAACAAAAAACAACTAAAAATGCTTACTGTATTTTAATTCAACTCAATCATTGGTTGTTACATAATATATATAAAACAGCTGGTTTGGATCAAAAACTTAACATAATTTTAGGTTAGGCCTGCAATGAACCAAAACACGTTTATTTGCAACCAATTGTGCTAATTTAAAATCTGGTGTTTTACAATTCTTCAAAACTATTAGTTTTTTTAGATTAAGTAAACAAACAGTTTATTGTATTATCTATAAAAGTTTACAAACTATAAATCGAAATTTGTGTAGTATATTCTTAAGTGGCATAAAAACATTTTGCAGTTTGATTACTTAAGTCAATGTAATGAAGTGGAATAACTACCCTTTAAATTAAATCAAGCAATAGCGAAGCATTGCTGGGTCCACTAGTTTAAAATATAAATCAGGCCTTGTTGTTATCTTATAATTTTTAAAATAATGTAAGCTGCCCGTACTTATTGTAACCATAGGTTTTTAAAATTAATCTTCCTCTCATATCTCTATTAAATATTTTAATATATTTTAAAATTTTCTAGGATTACGAACATTTTAAAACAAAAAATAGCCAAATTGGTCGAGCCGTTCTCAAGTGATGCGCTTACAAAGGAACAGCAATTAATTTTTACTATATAGATAAATGTATATACCGATATAAAATCGTACTGGCCTGCAAAATTGTACTTTCGTCCCTAAGTATTAAAAATATCTAACAAAATTAAAGGCTGCAGATTACGCGTTTTAGTGTTCGAATAGCGAATGACATTGTGGACTGTGGAGTCTGTATACAGTGCAGCAAGGCGGTGGGTCCATGGTGACGTCACGTTTCCGAGCCGGGCGGCGGGGACCTGCGCGTGACCCCTACCGTGTATTCTAGTATCAGTGATAAACGTACCCTGTTCAAATCCACGTGGGGGCAGCTTCTGATGCGAGGCTACAAGGTCAAGAGGTCAAGGTGCAAACTCAAGAAGTAAGTTTTTCGCTGCGAGTGGAACGTAGCAGCGCGTGAGTCGGGGCTGGAGGCTGAGACAAACACATAAGCTATTCAGCGCCATCATGGGGTAGACCAATTTCCCAAATAATTAATTGAAACTCTAAAACATATAAACTTAATTTTGGAAATTCGCTCCGCTCAAGTAAGTGGGTCACCTGCGTGACCGAATGTTTATTGAATAAATTTGTTTGGTTTGAATAGAATTTTTAATTTGATTGTGTTGTTTATAATTTTATTGCTGATTTGAATGAAACTCGGTAAAATATTTTGGTAATAATATTCTCGTTTTACTTTTTGTGTTAAGTTTGGCGTAGCGCCTTTTCGTTTTTTTTTACAAGCTATACATTTGGGTTGTGATAATCAAATATATTAAGATTGAATCTTCTGAAAAACGCTATTGAACTCAAAATTGACATATTATATCCAAACGCAGTGAAACATTTCTTACCATACATTCTAAGAGGCATAGTTTCAAATATCTACTATCGGTTTGCGATGGTATACCTTATATTACGTTAAAACGTAAACTTACCATTAAAAAGATATTATGAACAACGTTTAACCCTTTGGCTAACAACATCCAATTTTTCATATGTTCCAAAAATCCCAACCATTATCTGTTATGTATCTGCATAAAATCCCAGGCTCAATTCAGCAAATTTTCAGTGTTTCGCAAAAAAATATATATTAAATTTAATTACTGATCAATTTTGATGATTTTTTAAAAATTTTGTTTGGAATGAAATGTTCTATAAGGTAGTACCTTTTAAAAATAAGTGTAAATTAATGTTAGATATGAATTTTTTAAATTGTTACTTGGAATAAAAAGAATTTTAAATTTTGTTTACGTTATTCTTGAAAATGACACAACAAAAAATATCTGGAACAAATTTGTCCACATAACATAATTTTACACTTAAAAATTAACAAAAACCTCAAATTTCGTTACATTATATTGAAAAATGACAGAGTTATTAAGTTTTTTTTGTAAATTAGGCTAGCTACTACATAACCAGTTCTGCGGTTAGTTGTATGTATTTAGTCATAAGAATATACACGTCACTAAGAAGTGAATGTACTCGCTTCATAATCACAATTCACAATAAAAATAACTGAAAATGCCAAAACAATCACGTACTACAACATAATATATGGGCCTTAATCAAAGACAACACACAAATAAAGTTATTTACCATCTGACAGATGACAAAAGCCCAGCCACGTATATCACAATTATCTTCGTTGTATTGAACATAGAGGTAATTTTTAACGTAATTAAAGATCATGGAGGTAAATACAACAGTTCTTTCTGATTCCATTGATATATTATAATAAACATAGACTCACTAATGATTTGTATTTTATACGATTTTTTTTCTGAACGTCCGAAAATTCGGACGTCGGGATTCAACGCACATACACGCAACGTCCGAATTTTCGGACGTCGGGATTCAGCGGACATACTAACAACGTCCGCTGTTAAATCTAATATCACGTTTTACTCTTCATATATTTGTGGGTGTTATCAGACATTACATTATAATGATACCATATTTGACATTGTACAATGCTTCCCACAAACATTCAATACTGCATTTGTAGTAAAACAGTTATTTTTTGTACACATTTGGTTGCAAATTACCATGAATTTTGGTGAAATAGAATAAATCATAAAACCAGCACATCAGCTGTTTCCATTAAAATTAATTTAAATTGATTCAAAAATACATAAACATAATTTACAGAAAATCTGGTGGGAGTGTTATTGAGGTGGAGTCAAGCGAAACCCTCTTATCATTTATGCACTGTTCATAGTTAAGTTCTGAAAGGAAATTAGTCATAAGTACTTTTATATCAATATAAAGTGAGTGTTAATGGTACGTGTCCTACCATTTTGTTCCCCCTTTCAAATATTGCCTAGAACCTCTGTTACTGGTATTTCCTAATGACTAACATTCTGAACATATTTTCGTCCACCTTGACTGAGTATGTTGCCGGCCCAATTTTATTTCAAATTTTTGCTATACAGATGGCATTCTCTAATTTTCATATTTCTAATTTTATCTCGAAAATACAGACCTAGCATGCTGCGTTTCATAACAGTTAGTTTTGTTTTTTACACGACCTTATAAAGCGTTGGGTACCTCCAAAAACGTAAAAACCATAAAAGTACCCAGTTTAAATCCACTTAGGAGATTATACAGTGGAGCTTTGATCCGAGGCCGTCGGCAGGGAAGCAAACTCGTAAAGCGCAGTCCATTGTCCGACCCCGCAACGTCCAGGTGCAAACTCGCAAAGCAAATTTATCTCTTGCGAGCAGGACTAAGTGCGCATGAGCCGAGGCTGGAGGTTGAGGTGAAATCGAATCATAATAATTTATTTTGTACACGCAGGCCTTGTTCAACTCCTTCGTGAGAAGACCAATTTCCCATTTAGTTGGTTGAAACACTAAAACATATAAACTTAATTTTGGAAATTAGCTCAACTCACGTCAGCGATTCAGTTGCGTGATCGAATTCTTTTTTACAATCGTTCTGAAAGGATATTGATGACACCAACTCTCACTTCAACCTTGTACCGTTTAGGAAAACTTGTGTTGGTTTCCTATTGGTTATTGTAACAGCATTTCCTTTATTGATTATGAGTCCGGCCTGCCTACCCTCTCGGTCCAAATCTTCAAACCTCTTTCCCAATTCCTTGGCTGATTTTGCAAATAATCTTATTTCTTCACGTGATCATCGGAAAATCTTACATTGGTAATATTATTCCGTTCACTCCTACTGCCACATGATGCCAATCTATATTCCTGAACACCTAACTACCATTTACATAGAAAAATAACCTTCTCGTGTTTCCAAGACTTACACAAGCTTTTATATTTCAATTCAGATCCCTATAAATGTCTATATCTTATTTTTTTGATTTCTTAATTATTAGCTTTACTATTTGCAAATGGTCAGCTGTCGAGAAACCAGTATGAAATCCCACTTGCTCACAGGGTTGATGAAAATCCATAGTCGACTTAACACTCAGCTGAATAACATTTGCTTAAAGATAAAGAAAGCGTAATTGATCTTTTGTTTTTCAATTTGTATAAAGTAAAATAACGTTTGACTTTAGTTATTGGGGCGGTACTTTACCCTCCAGTAATATTAGGTTCAAAATAAAAACTATAATCTTCACAATAAATACGTTTTATATTTCCAGATGTCCATTAATTATGTTGTCCTTGCCAGCAGATTTACCTCATTTGAGAGTTTTAAGAATAGAAGAAACTTCGGTTTTAAGTATTTCTGGAAATTGGTCATATCCGTCACTTGTATACATCCCAAAAGATTATGGTTCATTTTTGTTATTCCGACACTTTGAGTTGACTGATCATAAGCAAATGAAACTCGAGGGTAACTATTTTACATATCTATGCAATATAACTGTAGAGTTTCAAGTTTGTAGAATGTATGTCCGGCATTTGATTAAAAAATAGCAACCTCTTCTTGGGACACACTGTATATACAATGCAAGGTATGATAAGTTATGAACATTTTTCAAGTTAATCCCAACTGATTTTGTGATACACTTTTATTTACAGCATTTGTGGGCTATTTTAGTGCATTAGTAAATATTTTCAGATGTATAAGCTCATCTCCAAATAAAAATATTGCCTAAAAATGGCGATTGTTTAAAATTAAATATATATATAAACAAGTTTTAAACTATTACATTAATTTTTGTTAGTTTTTATTGATATTATTTCTGGGATTTACGTCTCGAAACTTCTAAAAATTCATATAAAAATTTAACCAAATTGTTTTGAAAAACTGATGCACAAGTCAAATATTAAAATAATTTCATTTTTTTCTCATAGCCTGAAATCAATTTTTCCTTAGTAGAAAAACAAATAGTGGTATCAGCCGGATTCGGACTGCGAACCTTTTTTAGCTTCCACCTAAATTCATGAAAGTGTATACACAATACATCGACATATAAAAGTATAATTTATACATTTTGCTCAGCATCGTTGATCGGAAATTTTACTTCATGAGTCCCATCTACTGAACGGTATGGTAACCGGTTCATAGTTCCAGTCTCTGAGGATACATAGATTATATAAAAGTCGATGAGGCATGATAGCTGGGTATGAACCCGCAACCTTAGCACGATCTATAATAAGTCCAAGCTGTTACCATTTGAAGCTGTTACGTGCGTGTGTGAATGGGTTTTGATAAAACACAGTATTTATGGAATTTTAAAATTCTTTGTTTAATTTCTTTAAAATACATTAATATCGAATATGTACAAAACAAACAATAACAACACAAAAATATTATAACTAGGATAAGGAACAAAAACAATTCAAACACCAAAGTCGGCTATTACTAGACGCAAGAAAGGATACAACAGCTGTTTGAAAACAATATAAAACAATTATTTTAGATATTCACAGAGCCACTTGATTGTTTCATTGTTCTATTTACACATGTTTTTAGATATAAATGGCACATATATTTATTACTATATTATAACCTTGTACTTGACTCATGATATGTATTTGAATGATCGTCTCCACTAATGGACTACCCTACACATTATGATTAATGTTTTTGTTATGTTATGACATTCTGTATTATTGCTTGACCCTGTAATGATATGTCACTTCGGTCGTTTGTCATTTCACTATGTACACAAATTGTCTATTCCCACACTTTAGGAGTACCCCATCTGTCAGTGTTGGGCCGCGAATTTCATTCTCTTCTGTTTTTGTCTTTGATTACAAAACCAAACTCTGACTACGTTTTTCTTCAGATCTAATTTGTCCGCGATCGCCGCGATCTTTTCGCCCGAAGGTCTCGGTTGTACGGCGAAGTACGCTTCCAACGATCTCTTCTCTGGCGCCGCTATCGATGTTCTTTTTCGTTTCTTTTCGCCGGCGGGTAGAACGCTCGGTGCGTCAGGGTCTCTTCTTTTGTTCTTCGCTTGCGCTTCCGCTTCTTCCAGCCACGCTTGGAGGATAGGTTTTAACGCGATCATGTTGTTGTGGGATAACGTGAGGGATTCGAAGCGGCAGATCGTGGACTGCGAAAGAGCGCCCACGCCTGGAAGTTTTAGATTCGCTAAAGCTTTTCCTACGTCGGCCTGCGTCACTCCGAGTTTTATCCTGCGCTGTTTGAACCTTTCCGCGAAAGCCTCGAGTTCTCTCGGGTCCGTGTCGGAATCCGGATGCTGAAGACCCGTAGCCATCGCTGGGTGATGAGCCGCGTGGTGGTGATGCCCAGGAGGACCGTGGCCTGATAACGGACTGCCGTGGTGGTGATGGTGATGGTGGTGATGTCCGGACATCATGCTGTTCATCGTGGGACCGTAGACAGACGGAGCGTGGAGTTGTGGGTGTCCTGTACTACCTACACCACCTTCAGACATCGGGGTAAGGGTTGTCATGGCGGATGAAGAGATCGGGTCGAGCATGTCCAAGCCGTCCATGCCGTGGTGGTGACTCATCTGAAACACGAAGAATATATATATATATAACACAAAAACCGGTTACAATGTACACTGTGTAGATTATTGTCTGCTCTCAGCACTCGGTTATCTAACAAAAAAGGAATAAATAAGTTTTCATTATATTTTTCACTCAGTTTTTAGTTATACTTGTAAATGATAATATTTTTTAAATTACGATAGAATTGAAAAATTGCACTATTTATACACTCAAAGTATACACTCAATTTCTAATCTTAATAATTTAAAAATAAACACAATATGAATATATGAGTGAAGTTATTTAGTTAAAAATTTCGTAAATATTTCGAAATGCTTCTTTCAAAAATGTAATCAACAAAGTTACATACACTGGATTTGAAAGTAGTAAATTGATTCTACCGAGGACTATATTTTGGAATCATAATCCAATTAGTTCTACATCACGAACCAACCCTACCCTCTAAGAGTACGTTTAAGTATGTTACAATAGGGTATGGCAGCAGATAGGAATTAAATGATGCACAAAGGCTCGGCTCGTTTCAGAGAAATTCATTAACTTTGAGTTAAAAGGATGCAACAAGCTTCTAACTAAAGAAGACTGTATTAGAAACCCGTTCCAATACACTTTATATACACACATCATGTCCTAACATGATTTGTTTTCAATTTAAACATTGTTTTATGTCTTAACCGAAAACATTCACATCTTTTGCACGGAAATTGAAGTAGACTGGACATTATGAGTTCTACTTACTACTATTATGTTCTAAAAATAATCAGCGATTTACTTTTCAAGATATTTTTATTCATAGAAATTGAATAAACTCCAATTTGAAATAAACGAAGGACATTTTTCGATGTTTTCACATTTTATCTTTTTAACTTTCGCAGTTCAGACGATATGGTTTAATATATGTTTAAAACACAAAATGGCGGCTAGATGGACTAATAGAATTCCAGAACAAGTACTTATGTAAAGTATAAAATTTTGGTTACGCTATTCCATATATTTAAAGTGGGCCTTTTGGGTTGTGTCTGATTTTAATTGACAAAATAAGATTGTATAGCAATGCGTGCGTGTTATATGTTTTATACATACTGTGCATAGTAAAAGATTTTGTATATGCCAAAGGGAAACAACCTGCAATTAAATTGAATGTGTCTGTTTAGCCAAAACAGTCTTAAAACACAAACTTTGTTATATAGGACTTGTGAATATTCATACATAAAGTAATTTTGAACAACAGATCTGCTTGTTGATTTTGGTATCGTAGGTTTGAACATTGCTAGTCTTCTTTATGGCTGACGTTTTTTGTCACAAATTAAAATTAATAATTGAAATGAGTATAACCTTTCAATGAAATATAAATATATATATTTCATACAATAAAATGTACTAAGCATACATACTACACAAAGTACACACATATTGCAGGACTATATCAAACACATTAACAACTGTAAAACAAACATTTTAATGTGTTTAATATAATAGCCTATATTTTTGTTTGGTGCAAAGTGAATTGAAACGTAAAAATACTGTTAATATTACGGTTGAAAATAGCTCAGTAAAAAATATGAAACAGATGTCAGGTCACGGACTAAAAATTTAAAAATAGGTCACTTAAAATGATATAATATAACCATTTTTAAACATGTTATAAAAGTGAAAAAAGCATAAATCAATACCAGAATTTGAATCTAGGATCTGAAAAGCTAAAATAGCTTGTAATTTAGCTGTGTTTTGTAATTTAATTAAAGTACACACAGAGTGATCCAAAAGTATGGGACCCCATCCGTAACTTTTAGTCAACGGAAAGTAGAAAGATGACAATTTGGGAATGTCTTTGGATGATTAAGAACTACTTTTACAAACTACTATCAATGCCAACCCTTTCCCCAAAGGGATCTTGTGGGGGGGCAGCTCAAATTTATTAAATGTAACTTTTTAACACACTCATAGGGCTTGTGACACATCATTGTTGTTGTCCTTAAATAACAAATATTTTGATTCCAAAGCCATTTATCCAAAATGGGACTGAAAACTTTTTTTCCAAAAATACTGGACTCCTCCCGTTTTTTGGAACAGTTTAAAATAGGGGTATCGTACCTTACTTTGCTTGGAATCAAAATTTTAATTATGTGGACAAAAACAATGATGTGTCATAGCCCTATGTTTACAGTTAAGATATTTACTAATTATCCAAAGACATTCCCCAATTTTCATCTTTTTACTTTTCGTTGTCTAAAAGTTACGGATGGGGTCCCATACTTATGGAACACCTTGTATTTGTTTAAGTTGGGAAACGGTAAGAGTATATTTTCAGAATAGTTGTAAAAATAAAGTTGTTAATAATTTTTGAAATAATATACAATTAATTGAAGGATGGCCAGTAACCCTTACTCAGTATTTGAGAAATCCAATTTATTTCAGCTCAACCTTTTTGTCGAATCAAACATTAACGAATTGCTTCCTCTCAATATCAAACATTACACAAAGCTTCCTGTCTGACCGATCAGGAAGAACCACTTTTCGTTTAAAGGAATGCGGTGTTTCCATTTCATTCCAGAACTTTTATTTGACCTTCACAATCAGTTCGTTACATTGATATATCATTGTTATTATTGGACATAATTTCCCTTATTCCAGTTCTAATTCGGGATAGGGTGTCTCGGATTCTCCAGATGTTCGGTACAGGAATCCACCGTTATGGTCCCTCAGGGAAAGAAAACACAAGGAAGAGAGCCCATGCGTTTCCATCCGACTATTATAGGAAGCCTTAAATTGTAGTACTCCATCCTTCAAATGACCACTTTACAGCAATGTCAATGGGAATCGAGGAACGGTAATGATGAAATATTCGGCCGTTGGGATGTCGGAGAGTGAATCATGGTCGTCCTCCCCCTCCAGTGCTGTCGATTACCTCGTTACAAGGGGGTAGCAACCCTCATGGGGACACACGCAAACATCTAGGCATAACTCTTGTACTCGATGTGTAATGTTATCATAGGATGACGATTCTAATCAATTATTCATTGTAAAACATGTTTGTTTGGCTGCTGTTAGATTTAATATACTTCCCCCCCTTCCGCAACCCTAGACAATAAAATGGATATAAAGCAGCCGTTTTGTATTGAATCGAGAACAAGTGTTTTGAGAACAAACTGTCACCTTTTACTTCAAAGAAGATTTGTTCGCAACAAACAGTACACATACATACATTAGGTCGAATCATAACTATAAATTCTAAAATATGTGTTAAATAGTAACATATTTTAGTAAACAAATAAAAAGTAAAAATAAAAGAGAAAAATGGGGTTTTATTTGAGAAACTGTTAAAGAATTCAATAAAAATAAATACAAAAAGAAGAGACACTTTCTATTTGCATTATGTTTACATTACTCAAGTAAAATTATACTTACAAAAAAACTAAAAGTTCAATACACAACACAACACCATACAAAAGTATAGTAAAACATAAATTTGTTTGTGGTCAAAACTTTGGACTCCTAAATTCTGAATATTGGAATCCACTTGGTTAGCATGTTTTATAACTTCGCCAAATTGGCTAGTAGGCTAACCAATTTATCCATTATGGAGAAATCTGACCGTTACAGACATAGAAACTAAAAAAACTGCATAGATATTTTAACATAACACAGAAATATAACAGATCTAAAACTATTACATTTTGTGATCACAATACATTTAAGCGCCCACAACTCCTAAACCAGTAACCTAGGTCGATAACAAATCTAAGAATAAAACAGTCTTAGCTTTTTAAGTAGAAACAAAAAATACTATAGAAAGTAAGGGTTCTAAACACAATTTTAAAGTTAGTCGCTATGTTTTGAAAGTTGCAATAATTTATACTTTTAAATTCTACACAAAAGTAGAATTTAAAACGTACACATTTAAAACATCTTAGCTTTTTTAAGTACAAATAAAAAACAATAAAAAGTAAGGGTTTCAAACAAAATTTTAAAGTTAGTCGTTATGTTTTGAAAGTTGCAAAACATATTTTTAATCTCCATAAAAAAGTGGTGATACTCTCAGTTGTCCGAAATTCAAATGTAGGTAAAGATAAAACGCTTTGTACTAAGAATAATAGGCTAATATTCGGGAGTATCTAGCTTGGTTTATTTTGTGGTTTTTAACACGTTTCACAAGATTTGTCTTGTATCGCAGAACGTAACCTATTTAATTACGCAGCCTACGTCAAGCTGTATTGACAGAAACAGGTGGCGTTCCCCTTCCCTGGGGAAACGAGTGTTTTTTGGCTTCAATCAATATGTATTAGAACAACTACAAACGGTTTAATATAGGAAATAACATTATCTGCAGCACCGCTTGAGTGTGATATGACGTATACTATCTTGAAATCTGATTACTCTGTTTTGGAGTATTCCAAAAATACAATAAGGAGCAGGAGTTCGCACTCAATAAAAATGCAACTGGTTTTGGGAGAAATAAGTTAATAGAAGATGAATGTTTACTGTCTTACTCATTAAAACTTTTACACTTCTATAGGCACACCTCGATGCTATGTTTGCTATGTGGGTGAATCGAAATTTACCGTCACGCATTTTCTGAAACGCTCTCTATTCCGTCAGTTTGAAAAACAGTTTTGGTCTTACCGAAATTCGAACCAGCAGAGTCCATCACCCTAGACTAGCACCTTAGCCGGTTAGGCCACGAACGCATAGCTAGTTTAGTATATAAGTATATTTAAGTTGGGTATATAAGTGTAGGACAACGTCATAGGCTTAACCCGTTAATGTTAACACAATGTCTAGTTTAATTAGTAATACCTCTGAAATGGACATTGTGCTTCCTCATTTCGTAAGTAGTGTTTAAAAATGGACATTATGCGTTCTCATTTCGTAAGTTGTGTTGAAAAGTTTACAGTTCTCCCGCGTGGTCTTAAGCACACAATTTATTAATTATACTATAATACCACCAGAACTTTATATAGGCCTAGACCATATATGACTTCATAGCTTTATACTATAATACCACCAGAACTGTATATAGGCCTAGACCATATATGACTTCTCCCGCGTGGTCTTAAGCACACAATTTATTAATTATACTATAATGCCACCAGAACTGTATATAGGCCTAGACCATATATGACTTCATAGCTTTATACTATAATGCCACCAGAACTGTATATAGGCCTAGACCATATATGACTTCATAGCTTTGTACTATAATACCAC
>JAGFPH010000500.1:232227-252306 GCA_018207615.1 Philaenus spumarius
CAAGATAAATTATGATTTCTCATTTGTTAATGTAATTTTAAATTATGTATTATTTTGATTTTGTTAATGTACAAAAGGAAATGCAATAGCCTAAATTTTCATTTCATTTCATATGTATCAGTTGTTTTTATTTTCTCATCTTAATTGCAAATTTTTAACAACTGTTTTTATTTTATTGTTTTGTTTGAGTATTTATAACAACTTTTTATTTTGTAGTTTTGTTTGACAACTTATTATTGTTATTTTTATTGAAAATTTATAACAAATTTTTATTCTGCTGTTTTTGATTGTGAATTTATAACTGTTGTTTTTATTTTGTCATTTTGTTTAAGAATTTATAACAGCTGTTTTTATTTTATTTGAAAACTGATTACAGAATTTTTTATTTTGTTGAACGTTTAGGAATTTATAACAGCTATTTTATTTTATTGTTTTAATGTATAACAGCTGTTTTAAATTAAATTTTGATTGACTTACAATAAATTGTGTATTTTATTTGTGCCGAATGGCTGATTTCACACTTGGCGACACGACACCGACTCGGCACCGACACGATATCGACCCGATACAGCAATAATACCGATATCGTCACGATATCGGCAGACGTCTTTCACATTCACCGACTCGACGCCGATACCGACACGACCAATTAATTGTACAAGCTATCGTGTAGATTAACCCAAAAAATACATAGGACAAACAAGGATGTTCAAAAAAGTTTAAGGAACATAATCCGTCTGCCAACAAATTACATAGCTAATAAAAAAAGTAAATGTGTGCTGTCGTGGAACCCCCTTCAGGAACGAAGTTCATCACTCCTTTTCTTCAATTCTTTTACCAGCCTTAAAGGCAAGATATACACATAATTTTAATCTTTTAATTGCCGTTTATTATTATATTGTTTTTTATACAAATATTTGCTGTTTCCATACGTTTAATGTTATTATAATAAAGGTGTAGAATTAATTATAACACCAAAGCTAAGATGGTAAACACAGTTAAATGTCCATTAATTGTAAATACATTCAATAAACATAAAATGTTGAACTTCATATTTAAAATGAGACATATTTATTATTTATCTAACAGAAAAAAATATTTAACGAGGCCAAATTATTATTTATTGATTACCATAGTAACCAGTAAACAAACTGAGACGATATCGTACCGATAAAGAAGGGAGACCAGCAGCTCGCCGACATGTCGGCGCATGTAACGCCAGGACTATAGAATACAAGGGCTGGACCACTCCTTTGATGTTGACGCTCGCCGACTGTCCCAAACTTCCTTTCGCCCCCTCCTATGTGACGTCACTCTGGTACCATGACACGCCGCGTAAGCACGGTTCGCCTTAGTTCTCACGTGTTATTTGATATAACGTTGCAGACGATAATTCTTTAAAAAAATATGCAATACACACAATCACCTAAATTATATGTTTACCAAGTTTGGTGAATATTGAGTAATTATTTTGTTCAGTACCAGTGTTTAAAGAAGGTATATAATTCCGCGAGATTTTCGCCTTCTGACGCATATTTAAGGCTAATTTTTTTCTCGAAGAGCCATTTCACAAATTTCTTAAAAAAATTATACAATACACACAATCACCTAAGTTATATGTTTAGCGAGTTTGGTTAATATTGAGCAATGATTTTTTTCAGTACAAGTGTTTAAAGGAAGTATTTAATTCCGCGAGATTTTCGCCTTTTAGCGCATATTCAAGGCTAATTTTCTCGAAGAGGCATTCCATGAATTTCTTTAAAAAATATACAATATACACAATCACTTAAATTATATGTTTAGCAAGATATTTATTTATTTAATGTTACGTTGCAGACGAGATTACTTTATTAATATTACCAAGATTATCAAGTATTATTGTCTGCATTGTTACTTGAATATTCTAAGAAACACTTTTACCAATAAGTACATTAGATCAAACATTTTCAGAATGATGAGATATAAATAAATAAATATATAATACATAAATAATAATAAAATTTAAACTTAGAGCACCGGTAATTATTGATAACTCAAAATTTAAAAACACCAAATTTTAAGTAATCATCTTCAAATTAAAATGAAATGAAATGAAAAGAAAATTTATTGCTGTTCCTTTTGTACATTAACAAAATCAAAATAATACATAATTTAAAATTACATTAACAAATGAGAAATTATAATTTATCTTGAAAACAAGTACATAAAAATACAAAACCTAAAAATGTTTAAATATATACAGTACCAAAAGGAAAACAATTTAAACCACCTCGATGTAAATAAACATTAAGAAATATTATTTATTTAATGTAAGAATTGCAAGCGAGATTACTTTATGTTGAAAAGTTACCAAGGTCCTCAAGTAATTTTTTCTGCAGCTATAAAATTAGAATGTTTAAAAAAATCTTTACTAGCAACATGCACTTAAAATTGTCAGAATAATTAGATATAAATAAATATATAATATACAAATAATTATAATCAAATTTAAACCTAGAGTAATAAAATTATTTATGACAAAAACAAAAAAATAAAACATAATTTTAAGTTAAACTTCTAGACTAAATTAAATTGCACAGTGTTTGTTCAAAATTGTTTAAATTCAACTATTAAATTAAGTATTCCCTAAGGCCTAGGGAAGGAAAATTTCTATAAAGCAGTTTTATTTAATTTTTTTAATATTTTATTTCAGCAGTAATTATTATGTCATGTGCTTATCTGCATATAAGCTACTCATTATGTATAAGTATTTATAACTTTTATGTGTTTTATTTTATAAGTATTACACATGTTTTATTAAACTACAGTATGACATTCAAGTTTTGGTGGTTTATTGTAATAAATACAATTATTTTCAATAATGTGACACATTTTGTTCAATTTTGTATTTAGTTTTCAGAAATGTTTCAGAGAATCAAATTAAAAGTATGCTGACATTAGTACACTACAACGGTTTATTACCCACAAATTAGTTTTATTGTAACCCTGTCTTCTTCTTACTTCTTTAGACTAATTGCTTACAGTCTACTTATTGCTTTGTGTAGTGTCAATACTAAAATTAAAGAAGAGCGCTTCATAAAAATGTTACAGGTCTGCTAAGAAATTGAAATTATTGTAGCAAAGAATACTTATGAGAAACAGTGGGAATGGAGCAGGAGTTACCACCGTGACGTCATCACAGTGGTAGCACGGGAACGCTTTCCTTGGCGGACTGGTCTAGCCCTTGTATTCTATAGCCCTGATGTAACGCCCCGACACCGATATGTCGGTGAGTGTGAAAGCTACTCTTAAGTTTAAGTTAGTTTTCATGACCGACAACATCGTTCCGATATCGTGTCGGTGCCGAGTCGGTGTCGTGTCGCCAAGTGTGAAATCAGCCATTCACGTTGTGTTGTTATTGATTGTTTACATTTTGTTAAACTGAACAGTTTAAATTCTCAAAAAAGTTTTACATGTAATTTGTTTGAACATTTTCAACAGGTGTACACATGATTTTAACTTGTCAAAACAAGTTAACCTAACAAATTTGCTAACTTTATTTAGTGCGGATTTAAGTTGTGCGGTTTATACGGCTTATTTACAACATGTAGTTGGTTGTTTGACTTTTATCTCACAAAAGTTAACGACTTATCTGTTCACAGCGTTTAGCGCTTACTTTATTTGTTATTTAATGAACATCTTGACAAAGTTAAAGTTTTATTTGGCTTATTGCTATGTGTGAAATGCCAGCATAGGAAACCGTCAAACACTCATTTTTCGACTAGAAATGCCATAAAAGAAATCGAAGTGGACAGAAGTACAGGTTTAAATTTTTACCCCACATAACTTAGAACTATTAGAGGGAAATTTTTTCTGAAATTCAAACGCTGCCAAATCCCACGCCGAATTGCGTTAGTCCTGACAATAAGAAAAAGCCAAGACCAAATATTAATTATCAGAACCTTGCTTCCATCTAGGCGCTTTGTTAGTAGTAATGTCCCAGTGCCGTGATTTTAACGATCTCAAGGACTTTTATAAAAAGAATAGTTTTTACAAAGCACATTTTACGGATGAATAACAAATATATTAGTTTGATTAAGGAGCAAGGTCTTATTAACGTTGTTCTCAACTTACCTAAATAAAGACATTTTTAAGCCAAACAAGATACAGGTATGTATTTCTTTTAATCAATTTTGAAAACATATTGATGAAATAACCACATACATATAGTCATTTGAAACTGATAAAATATTTAACTGAAACTACTAGTCGCGTTTAATTTATAAACCAAGAAATAATTTCAAAACAATACTTAGTTTTTAAGTTCTGGTAGAAATATGTTGTATATTTTTCAAATCGATAAATGAGTTTAATCTTGAGATATGCATATGTTGGGGAGAATGGTTCTGCTTAGGTTGACTGGATAATACACTTAGTAATGTGTTAGAAAGTACACGGGTAGAAAAAATAAGAATTAACTTTTTATCGTTCCCATGCCGTGAGACCAGGCTGTTAAAACATCAGTAATAGAACCCCAAGAGACAAATTGATGTGATAATAATTGGGCATTTCATTGAAAGGTAGATTACCATAACACTATCACTAAAATAGGTAATATCGGGAAGAAAATACTTTTTTTAAAGAGGATTTCAATACTACTTTAGTGGTAATGAAAGTAATCAGCTGTTTGTAAATGTATAAAATTGGTTGCTTGGGTTGTAAAGATCTTAACCCACGCTTGTAATGTACTAGGTCCTCGAGAGTGTTCTACTTGTAGTTGCATAATGTCCGACCGTGTGTGTGTTACCCCTAGAACACAGTGGAGTGGTTCAACGAAGAATGATTTTTCGAAATAATAATTTCACTTAAACTCCTTTAACTTTCAAGTAGCATGTGATGGGGTATAATCTACATCATCATTGGTATTAGCGAAATAATAAAAAAAATCCCAAAATATAACAGGCTGTTCCTTTAAAAATTCCCCATTTAATATGAAAAGTCAAGAAAGTTCTAGTCACACAATATCATATTTACGTTCTGTTTTTGTAGTTAGTTCCTACTGATATATTGTTCATATTTGTCAAAATGGCTTGTTCAGACATTTGCCATCGTTTGAGTTTAAAGGCAATATTACACGACGTTAACGAAGTCATCTCACGTTATCTAGTGAATTATTAAAGATAACTCAAATAAACTGAACAGAAAACATAAACCTCGAGGGTTAGGCCTATGTTTGCTGCCTAACCTAACCTAAACATAAAATTTGTTTAAAATTACTTCCTTATTGTCTTGGTCATCTCTCATTCTTTGTTTGTGTCTGTTTGGTAACACGTGTTTTCTCTCCTTTCAGATTGTATTTAGCTATTAAGTTGTTTGATATTTCATTTCTAGTATTCTATTTCTGGGTTCCTTCTTATTATTAATTAAATTTGTAGATTTAAGGACAAACTTGTTCTTTATGTCTATGTTTTTTGTTTAGTTTATAAATGTGTTAGCTTTAATTTTTCACTATACTGTATAACGAGAGTTAACTTACATTCTGCGATCGAATTGTATTATTTTGCTGGTACAAAAATTATGGCAAGTATCAAAAAATTTCTAAAAAACACGTTGTTTTTCTCTCTCCTTACAAACAAAAGAATATACACATTTGATGCCGTTTCGATTAGTTTGGAAAATAAGTGTTTGGACTTCAATAATTTGAGACAAAATAAATGAAATGTGTAATATCAAAAGATGAAGATTTACGAAGAAATTTTGAAATTTATTTTTTGACTTCTATGTCAATGGTATCAATAGAGAATGTGGGCTAAGTACGCAAGAAAAACTTTTTGAAAAATAAATCTACTGCGCATGTAAGAATGTAGGATACGGTATTATTTACAAATTCATTTAATTTTCTATCCGGTAATGTGGATAAAACCTGCTGTGTGCTTGTAATTGTTATTGAATTGAGGAGATAGAGAGAAAGAGAGAGAGAGAGAGAGAGAGAGAGAGAGGGTGAGAGAGAGAGAGAAAGAGAAGCAGAACGGCTGAAGATACAAGCCAAGTGTCCGAGTACGGAGTGGAAGCCCATGCAATATTTATGAGGCGTTTCAACCCCCGTGAAAAAGCATCAGTCTCCTCACCCCTCTCCTTCTGTTTTGAACCCTCCAACCCTTACTTTGCACTGAAGAAACTTGGATTCACATTTAATATCTACAAATACATTAATTATGTATCTCCGGTGTGTTTGTGAGTTTGTATTAAGTTTTCTTTGAGGTTTCCAGTTTTCAAGTTTAAAAAAATACTCCCACACTTCAACGCTTTACTCTAGTTTGTGTATAAATGAACTAAGAAGTGTTGTTTGGTTTATTAATTTCAGATGCTCTTAAAAATTCCTTATATCTTACCCTTATTTGATGGTTATAAAGAATTTTTTTACACATGCAAAAATCTTTTCTGAATCTCTTTAGGGACCAAACAATACAAACAAATTCCAAGCCTGATCTAACTAGACTAATATTAAATAAAACTTTTAAAATTATAATATTATTAAAATGCCTTCCCAACCGTCAAATAAAACCCAAGGCGGAATAAGCTCTTTTTACTACATTCACAACATGGCAATTAAAAAATAAATCTCCTTTTTGTTCGGTTTTGTTTTGAATTTTTGTCTGTCTAGGAGCATTAAGTACTTCATACTGTACTAGGTCTATCTAACTGATATTTCGCATAAAAAAGAAAAGAAACTAACACTTGTTTGTTTTTATTAAAAAGAAAATATGAATAGTCTAAATTACACTATAAAGACAAGTGGAAAAGTTTCTATAATCCTTTATTCTTTAAAATTTTATTTAAAAGCTAATAATCTCGATTTCAATGATACGTTTATTTATGTATACATTCAAATTGTAAATTGCTGTTCATCTGGCCTTTACAAAATGTGTCAACACAGTGATTGGAAAGAAACATTTTGTACAGATTGTGTGCCTTTTATGACTTTAACTATCTAAACCCTTGAGAAAAACCAAAACACTGAGCGAAAGAAATGTTGGGAATGAAACAATCTGCAAAAATGCAGCAACATAGTATCTTGGCGTGAGAAAACAGCTTGACTGAAGTAATGTGAGAACAAAATAATAACAGTGTCGCTAGTTTCCAGGGATGTGAATATAATCATTTATTCTGGTTTTGAAATTAGTTTCTAATAATGGATGCTTTAATTTTGTGAATAAAGAAAATAATACATGACGTTTTGAGAGTATAAATCAACTCTTGTTATCAAGTGAAAAATAAAGCTAAAGTGAAACACATACTTAAGCTAAACAAAAACGTAAACCTAGAGGTCTAGGTCTAACCTAAAAATACAACTAAAATTAAGAATAAGAAGGAACCCTGAACTAGAATCCTAAAGCTGAAATGTCAAGAAAACTAAAAACTAAATACCAACAGAATGAGAAAAACACTTGTTTTGTTTTTTATTTGATATCGAGAGATGATTTATACTCTTGGAAAGTAGTGTATCCAAACAATAAATAAAAAAAATCTTCTTATGGACACCGGCCAACTCCACCGTAGAGCTTACATGATGTGCACCGGCTGATTACGTTGCAGTTTTAATAATTTATTAATTAATAAATGTGCGTGTTTTTTTAAATTTTACTTTCCAATTTTTTAAATTAAAAATGCTCTTGTAAACTTCTATACTTATGTGGCTGTTGTGTTCATAATCTATTTACATTTGAAGATGACGGGTATACCGTAGAAACCTTTAGTCCAATATGTCAAAGAAGAATTGTTGGCATTGAGATAATATTAATCTAAACTAACACAAAATATTAATCAGAATGTAGGTTCTTTTTTATTTGTCTTTATTCACCCTATGTTAGGTATTAGATTACAGAAATTAAGTAGATTTATTTTAAAGTAAATGCTGTGCGTTGACAGTTTGGTTTGTTTTTATTTTATAAATTGTTAAACCGATCCAGAATAAACGGTTAACGAAGTGTCACTTGTGAGTAGCTTGTGCCGATTGATCTGATTTTGGAATTGAGTAGCACATCTCAAATATCCTCCGTTTTCCCACAAGATAATTGAAACGTGGCAAGTAAACTAATAAAGTAAAGAACTAAGGCAAAAAATAACAAAAAACAATAATAATAAATAAAAATGCATAAACATTATTGCCATAGATTTTGCACCCTTCAAACTAATAGGCGTAGACCTACACCTATCCTTGGTGTGATTGTTTTGAAAATTATAATATTGCATAAGAAATTATAAGAGCTAAACAAAATTCTACTTACAATTTTTAAAAGATATTTATGTTTTTTTAGTTATTTAGATTTTTTAAATGTAAGCAGCTTCCATTTTGATATGACGTTAATTCATTAGGTTGGTTATTTATTTTAAAAACATATTTTTACTTATGTAATGTGCAAAGTTGATTAATTAAATTTGTCAAACGGTTCTAGAGTTAAAAATGTTTAGAAAAAATGAAAAATGATAGATATTTGGACACCTAGGTATTATCGGTCATATGTTTATACATTGTTTTCCTGAGTTTCGATGGGAGAAACTTCTTCCTGTAGTTTTTAAACATAATTTTGCAACACTCTTGATAGAATAACTAGAACAGAAAATCTCAATACTAATACGTTTATCAACTCAAACCCGTTTCAAAGACAATGTCATAATTTTCAGCGTTGCACGTGCTACAATAATAAAACTAAAACGTTTGAGTCAATAAACTTATTAGTTGTGATATTCGTTTTTTTTAAATCAAGTACATGTTCTCACAAGTCATGCTCAAGATTTATTTACTCTGTGCAGCTGTTGGTAATTACTCTAAATACTAAAAATGTTGATCACAATGACGTTTATAGATATACAAATAGACTCTTTCACTACCATGACTTGATTCCACACTCAGCACGTTTCTTTACAATTTCAAATTATTTAAAGTGTTAAATTGCACAGAGCAGTCCTAAGGGCCCCGACACCAACCGCTATAATAAAATGTCATGCTAGCGAGCAATTAAGCGAGAAGAGCTTCGAATATAATAAATTATATTTCGTGACATCACGTGATTATGTCACGGCGTCTGTTATGGGAGGCGACTGCAATAGAAACTGACACTTAATGTCGTGGTGGAAATTTATAATTTTAGTGAAATACTGTTGCGAAAATGTAGAAAGTATGAGGCGACCCACGCAAGTGGACTGGGGCATGTTGGAATTTCTTCTGATTTTAAAGTAGTGGTAAACAAATTTCAGTAAAGTATTAAATACAGATTTTCCTGGCGCTGATTTATAATAATAATTTATTTTCAAACGAGATAAACAATGACATTTTTTATTTTTTTAAAACCAAACAAAACTAAAATTTTTCTTTCAAAACTGACAAAATGTTACGATATTTTACTGAATCTTTTTTAGTCTACTATTTTCTTTTTCTTTTGAAGGTCACTTAATCTATGACTATTAATTGACATTCTCCAGTTAACAAATCAGTACATTTTAAATTTAGTCATTTTAAAAACTATTAAGCTAGACTAAATTACTAGTCATAGAACAATGCATACCTAGGAAATTAATTGACCGAGCATACGCAAGGTCTCCGTTTTAACTCGACCGTTCGGCATTTCGTCTGTGTGTCTGTCTCACGATTACGGCCAAAGGCCTTGACCGATTTTGATGATTTTTTGCATGAGTGTTCCTTATTCTTAGGCCGAGCCATGTATGTTTTTTCCATTTTTCATTTTTACCCCTTAAATAAAATAAAAATGGCGGCCGGACCGTTTCTCTCAGTGTAAGCTTCTTTCCAAAGCCAGTTTGTGGCTTAACCGTAAGTCGAATTTAAAAACTAATAATATTTAGCAGGTAGCAAATTAAATTTTAAACAAAATTGTATTCTTGATTTTTTTCCGTATCTCTAACGGTAAGCTCACAAAATGGCCGTAAACTGCGAATTTGTTAAAAATCGTAAAAGTTTTTGTATTTCAACCATGTTTTTATACGTTTATTCTAAACCAATTCAAAAGTGTTCCATAGCTTTTTTGTAGATAAAGGTTTAAAGAATTCATATATGCCAGTAAAAAAAATTATTGAAGTAAAATTAAGAAAGTTTTGTCTAATGCTCAAGAAACAATCACGATCAGTAACGAAAGGAACATGTTTAACTTTAGGCCTACATAAAAAGTAGTAAACATTTTTGTAATTTTTTTCATAAATGTAAAAAAGTTTCGTAATTTAGTTCTAAACAGAATTGTATAAAAATATTTATCACTTTCAAATTTCTTATTTTGAAAACACCAGTTTTTATGTTCCTACTACAAGACTGCTAACAAAACTAGGCCTGTTTTGAATAGTAATTTAAGAATATATCATTTGCCCAAAAATGATATATTATTATAAGAAATTGTAGAGGATAAATCAAAGAATTGAACTTTATACCTGTAAATTATCATTGTAAATTTCATAAAAGTATTTGACTTAGCTTTACTTGAATTAAAAAATGAGGTGAAACAAATGAAACCTCGCGGCGATAAAGGACATACAAAAAATTACCGTAGGACACCATGGGAAGTGTTGGTACATAGGTTGAGATCACTATCACGACGTTTTAACATCGTTTGTTTTCATTATTTCTAATATTGGAATATGATATGGAACTTAAGTTAACTTATGATATATTGTTAAGTTTGAGTTATGTAAGTATGTTAATATTTAATTGTATGTTGTCCGTCTATAACGCGATATTTTTAGCTATCTTACGCATTATTAACCTAAATAAAACACAATGCCTCTAAAAATCTTTAGCAGTTAAAGCTCAAGAAAAGAAATAAAAACTAGAACTAGAAATCCTGGAATCGCAGGAATTGTAAATAATGTTTCACTGGCTAAACCTTGTGCTTACTTCCTTACTGGCACACTATTTTTAACCTAAGCTCAAAACCACATTTGTTATTTCAACGAGCGAGGTCTACTGTTCACAGAACTACTAGTAAATTTCTACCAAGATAGAATATTTTTAGTTTTTAGCCAATAGCTCGGTTATTGTTTAACTTACATAAATAATAAAAATCACTGTTTGTCATTAAAAATGGAAATCTTTTGTTTCTTGAAATGTTGTTGTAAAGAGATATTTTACATTAAACATTTGAAATGACCGTCATTTTGAAAATATATGAAAAAACGTTTTGGTTTTTGTACATTTAAAAATATTTTATACACAAAAATAGTGGTTAAGTGGAAAGCGAAGCATTTCTAAAGCTATGTTTATATGTACTTTTTTCTTTATTTTCACTAGTAGAATAAGTTCTGAAAGTTTCATAGTAACATAGACTATAATTAATTTTGATAAAAACAGATCGGTTTGTAAAAGTAAAACTTAATGGTAGATGGTATGCCAATAAACCCCCTAATAAACGATCTTTCAGTCCATGTGGACTATTATATTGAATCAATCTCTAATAGTAGGAAATTAAAAAACATACACACATATATTGCAGTGCCTCTTTTGTCTGTAATCGATACGACAACCCCATTGCTCGCACAATTGTAAGCTAAATAATTTAACTCAGCCCATATCTTAAACATAACTTTATCGTTATAAATATGCCTAAACAGGAGCATTATTTTACCACAAATACAATCAAAAACCTGCAGGTGGTTTAATTTAATAGTTTGTAAAATGGGCTTTGGACAATGTATATTTAGCAAAAGTACTAAAATGTGGTTATTCTCTAAAGTATTTTGTCTCAAGTAACCATCCTAGGCCTAAACTAAAACATTTTTTAAATTGCATGATTGGCCTACTTTCTTAAAGGTTCCTTAATTGAATTAAATTAATTAAGTATCAATGGCATCTCTACAAACTTAGTGTTATTTTAAGAACACTTAACAGTAAGGTACGAACATTTTATTCAACAAATAAATGTTAATGTTAAAGATTAAAACTAACAACTGAAAATAGAATGGCAGTCATTTTATTTTCCAAATGTGTTATTATTTTTTTAATTTGGTTACTGTGGCAATAAACATTTAGCTTTTTAATAAAATCAGCTGACTATTCATCAGTAAAAGAAATGTGTTCTTGTCAATAATTACCATGAAATTAATCTTATGGGAATAAGAAATATGAATTTAGAATGTCCTTCGTAACAAAAAATAATGAATTACTATTTGAAAAAAAGTATAAATTGTATATCTACATATAAAAAGCTTTAATTTGAAAAAAAATAACTATTGAAATCGCTTGAGTGTAGGTCGCTGACGGTTGTCTAAAAGAAACAAAAAAAATTATAATTTTGGCCTACACCAAATATACCATATGGGAGAAAATAATTAAGAACTTGTTACTCAGGCAGGGTTAAAGGTATAAACTTTTGAATGCTCGATAATGTATCTCGGTACTTGAATACCAACAGTTAAATAGAAATAACTTTTATACATAATTAGGCCTACTAGAGATAACTGAAACCACTCCAGGCAGATAAAATAATGACGCAGTCACTAATCGATAAAATAGTCATTATGATATATATCAGTTTAAATACACCATTAATAAGGCTGCCTTTTAAACCGATTTAACAACCTTTATGCGATGATTTAACATTATATAATTAATATTGAAATAGGTATATATCACCTGTTACACTGTCTATCCAATCCTTGATTATTTGTAGTCACAACAAATAATCAAGGGTTGGATAGACAGTGTAACAAGTAATATATATACCTATTTCAATATTTGTTATCATTCCAATCCGGGAGCTTACATAATGAAATTATATAATTATTGTATTTCAACTATTTTATTTTGTTCCGCCATGGATTATTTGTGATTTATTATTGAAATGGCGTGTCACCAGTATAATTATACAGTGTGTCCTATAAATTATATATCTAAGTTTTTGTAATCTTCTATGACTTTCATTCCGCGAAAGATCATTTTGAAATTTTACAGTCTTTTAATAAAGTGAAAATGTTCTGTGAAAATTTCAACTATCTGATATTCACAGAAACAAAATGCCGGCTAAAGAAGACATAGCTATTGAAATAATGTACAGCACTGTTTTGTTAGGCTTTGAAAACAAACTTTTATTGCTACAAATTTAATTTAATACAACATAAATTTACTTTTAAAACAAACTAAAAACCAAAGACAGTTAGTTATTTTAGTAAAATAACTTAGTCAACCAACCCATCCACAGCGACACACCTAACAATTGCAAAAAAGACCTAAGCAAAAATATTAACTTTTTTGTTTCAGTAGTTGGCTACATTTACCTGTCACCCTCTCTACACTTCTACCTTTCAGTCACCTGCAGAACAGTGTCTAAGTTAGTTTTTTCTTGTTTCCTAGAAAAATAAATTAAACGGTAATTTTAACGCAATTATGTATTTTTAATCATTTTGCTGATACCTATTACGCTGATATATGGATGGTACATCCAATACCCATTTTTTGTAAAGATGCATACTTTATCCGAAATAAAAAATACATACGTCATAGCAATTTCAACAGCAATAAGTAATAAAGCTTGTTCTCATTTAGCACTACCCTTAAAACAAATCAAACCGTAATTCTTAAAGCAAAAAACTGATGCCACTTTAAAACAATATACGAGGCTGTAATTTTTGTTTTCTTTACTTTTATGGCTCATAAAAGTTTAGTAATTATCATAAATTGTCGGGAAGAGCTTCAACGCTAAGGGATGCTGGGGGGGGATGTGTATTGCATTTACACTTTTCACTTTCCACTTTACATAATCGTAGTAAAGATCTGCCGTTTTCAAGGAGGGGTTTATAATCGTCCCGAGAAAGAAAATCATTGCCGCTGTTGTATAGGCCTGGCATTACTACAAAGGCTGAAGGCTGAAGGCTGAACGTACTTAGTGCAAAGTGGGTTCGAAATTCGAATTAAAAGGCCGGGATAGAGAGAGGGGTGGAGGAAGCTTTAAACCACCCATAGTATCATGAATAATAGATAGGCTGTAAGCAGACGTAGGAAACAACCCCCTCTTCCTACCTCGTCTTGTCTCAATCTACATACGTTGTTTAACAATAATTATACGCTCGGTTTTAGTAAACCGGAATATTTCAGTTAATCTGGAAAATTTTGAAAACATTACAGGGTACTATTACAAGAGATTACGTAATACCTAACACAACGACACAGCTAACAACGATCTTAAGTAATGAATATACAATTAGCAAAATATTTACTTTAAAGAAAGTGATTGATTGTGTATTAATCTGTGTTTAAGAGACGACCAAATAAAATGTTTAATTCCATCTTAATAAACACCTAGGATAGATGAAACTTATGACGATTTCTCTATGTATGTTTGTCTCTCACCTCTATGATTTATATTTATATATTTTGTAAACAAGACTAACTCTATCTCTCTCTTTTGAGATGCACTTCAAAAGTAGTAGGTGAGTTGTTTCACAGTACTTTTTTATGAATTTGTACGTCTTTAATTATATTGTTTGAACGAATTTGTATTATTATTAATATATAAATTATATTTATAAATAGTCTAAGTCTAAATAAAAATATTTTTTAAATATTTTTATGTTTGTATGTGTTACATGGAAGAAAGGATTAGACATCACCATAACAAAAAAATAAATAAACTCTCTCTCTCTCTCTCTAACTAATATATCTCTTTTTCATTCTCTCTCTCTTTCTCCCCCACAATCTCCCCCTCTCTCTCTCTCTCTTTCTCTGACTCTCTCTACTTTTCCTTCTTACCCTTTCTCCCCCTCTCTCCATTTCTCCTCTCTCCTTTTCCTTCTCAATCTTTCCCCTCTCTTTAGATTTCTTTCTCCCTCCCTCATATTCCGTTTTACTCTTTCATCATCTCTCTTCATTTCTCTATCTTTTTCTTCCTTTTTCAAACTCTCTTGTTCCTTCTAAATCTTTCCCCCTCCTTGTCCATTTCACTATCTCTTTCTCTCTTAATCCTTCTTACTCTTTCCCCCCTCTCTCAATTTCTCCAACTCTTTCTTCTTCTGCCTCTCTCTTGTATTCCTTTTTACTCTTCCCCTCTCTCCATTTCTCCTTCCCTTTCTCACTCTCTGTCTTACTCTCTTACTCCTTCTTACCCTTTCCTCTTCTCTATCCATTTCTCCAACTTTTTCTAACCTTGCTTCTCACTCTTTTCCCCTCTCTCAATTTCTTCATCTCTTTCTCCCTCTCCCTCTTTCGCTCTTATTCCTTCTTACTATTTCCCCCTCTCGCTCTCTCTCCATCTTTTCTCTCTCATTGACTTCCTCATTGCTTATGAGAACGTAGTTAGGCCTACTACTTATTCCAAATTATATAATGTAGTGCCATGTGATACAAAGTTTGGTCTTCCATTGCAGGCAATACAATGTAAACTAAAAGAATGGCTTCTTGTTCATTGGACGGAATATGTTGAAGGATTGTTTAGAGTAATTCAATAATGCAAATGTATATATACGTGTATGCATGGTCATGTGTTTATATGTATAGGTGTATGGAAGTGTTTGTCTGTATTGTATAGTATTTTGATTTGTGGTTGCATAGGCGTAACCAGGGGGGGTTTTGGGGGTTATAACCCCCCCCCCCATTGTAAAAAATATTTCGCACTTTGTTTACATTAAAATACAAAGCTCTTAAGAGTAACTTGTTTTCAACAACTATGCAAATGTCAAGGTACAATAAATTATCAATGTAATATTGCTAACATTATCTTTGGTCAAATTGGGTACTGGCACTTTATGTAGGTGCAGTGTAGTGTTTCAAAGTATAGTGTTCTAGAGGCAGCACACGGAGTTTTGTCCGCCACGGATTATTTGCCGTCGCCGTCATTTCAACAGTGGCACGAAGGAGAATATTAGAGCATACACATTGGTCGGAAAAATAAACGATCGGTTTATTTACCGCTGACGGGAGCTGTGCAGCCGCTCACTGCCACTATAATCGACGGATTTTCCACCGCCTCTGCCGAAACAGTGACGAACATGACCAAATGCACGCCAATTTTCCTTATTTAAGTATTTTTTCGTAGAATTCTATCCTTCAGCCGCTTGTAAAAACCGACTTTCTTAAATAATTGAAAAATGTTTCTTCTAGTTCCTCAAATCAGGAAACACAGTGTAGAATACTCCAAAAGCTTTTCTTCTTTTATTTATTGATTGGATAAACCCAAATATGTATATTTTTGCTTCCTTTTCAATCGGTGATGGAATAACAATAAAGCGAGAGTTGCTCTCTGTTCATGTCAATGAAACATTAAAAAAATATATATATTACATAACATACTTCGTGATTGATGAACTAGACACTTCAGTTTAATGAATCCCAATAAGAATTTTAGACAAAAGCGTCGGAAATTTTACCGCTTGCACACTTTAAATTTTATGACAATCAGCAGCCGACAAAAAAAACGCCGTGTGTGTTCCAGGCCTATGGGGTTAGAGGAAGCGCACGGAAAGATTTGGCGGGGTTGAGCCATGGTTGCTATTCTAAAATGGGCCTGAAACACAATTATTAGAAGTCGAAAAGTATACATACCTATATCATTTTAAAGTACTTTTGGGAAGCCTAAAACGTGTTATTTTGCATCTTAATTTAAAAATTGTCTATGCACCCCCCCCTCCCGGTTGTTGAACCCCCTCCATACGCTCGTTCTGGTTACGCCTATGTGTGGTTGTACAAGTTATTTTATTCAAAATCCCATAACTGAGCTCCAGCACACGGACAAGGACAAGGATTAAAACTGGCTCGTTTTGTGTTTCTTGTATTTTGTTAAACTCTCCTCAGCAGTAGCTAATTTGTTTTAAGAATTGAATAATTTAACTTTATTTTATTTTACAAGGTTTTTCATGTATTGTTTTGTTTTCTTATATTTTATTTGTTTAGTTGTTTGTCTATATTTTATTTTGTATCAAGTTGGTGAGGACATGGATTAATAAAACATATTTGATTTCATACAGCTCAGGTATCGGCAGTGTTAAAATTTCTTCAAATATAAAAAAAAAAAAACACTGTAGTAATTTGCGGAAAATAATTACTGAACACATAACGTTAGTTCGTAGATGGCAGAAATGGCAAATTACAAATTTTACTAAATATATTTGTTTATAAACAAGACTAAAAACTTGACTTTCTGTTAAATCTTTTTTTTTAACATGGAAACATTGTGACCACTTTTGTTATCCACTTTTCAACAAGTTTTCTACAAAATTTTATTAACTGTAGTGTCCATGAGGCGAAAATAAAAATAAGACAACCATTAGTAAGAACGTCAGTCTTCCAAACTATATTTTAATCGCGCTCGAGTGCCAGCTTTCAAGGTTTTCTCGAGAGAATTGCGCAAGCTTAAGGTACAGAACAAAAACAGAATATGAACTTTTATTTTACTTGTTAAAAACACATAAGATATGTGTGTTCTTTATAAACAAAATATGTAATTTATAACAAGATTTGGATGGTCACAAAAAGTTTTAATTTAGCGAACATAGTATTTATTATAATAATTAAATAATTAATTATCATTTTTTCGCATATAATTATCGTATTATTTTCGTTGATTGTAGGATATTATCAGATTTTTTCTAACGACTGAATATAAAATGAGCTTTTGTATTGTTGATTTAAATACTGTGACTCTAAATTCTTATTTAAGTGTCTAGAATACGTACATTATGCCTTGGAGACCATGAGTTGCACATGATGGACGCATCTTCCAGGATTCGACTCTGTGAACAAACAACACAATCAATACAAGATATAGGAGTGGTAGGAAATAAATTTGTACATCTAACGAATATTTGCTAAATTTACTTCACTTGAAAAGAAACTCAAAAAGATTGTTGTTATCAAAGTCATACTAAAATGGTAAATATATTCAGATTGTCTCAAGACACTTTTGTAATTTAAAAAAACCAAGTAGCTGATTAAATTTGTTTTTTAAACTTGCTTCAGTAAGTGGAACTCCAGTAACTAGGTTCGAACCTGTGGAACTGTGTAGCAGACAGAATGAGCGTCTTTAACCAATATGCGACTATGCTACCCACTGGAGTTCAGATTTGACAAGCAACGTTTTAAAAGGTTTGTAAAGTGATTTATATAAGAGTGGAGGGAAGCTAGCGAAGGGGCACAGTCCCCTTGGCTCAGGCACAGTCAAATTTCGGAAGACACAGCCAAAACCCATTTGACCTCTCTTTGTCAAATAAACCTCAGTTGATTATAAATACATTCACATTCGTAAAAAATGTTCAAAATTGACACTTTCGGTTTGAAACATTTTGTCTTTTTATTTATTTACATATATATTTTAATAAGTGGACTTAAACACCTTTCTTGTAGAAGGTTTACAATAACAGCTGTTAGATACTAATGGCGAAGTAAAAACAAAAAAACTGTTGAATTTAAAGAATATATTCTAAAAAGTGAAATAAAAAATAAGCAGGTAAAATGTACAGTAAATACGAATTTTTAACTTACTGTATAAGTAAAATTATTTATTTCCTCTATCCACTCACATAACAAAGACAGGTAATTATAGGATTATAAGTAGCTTTCAAATTACTTGCAATTGTGTAGATCAAATTAGATTGAAATAAAACGTAAATAATGTTTGAATAAAATAAACGGTAAATAAACTTTACTAAACATTTTTTTTAAAGTTTATAGTTTTTGTAGTAGTAGAAAATTTCACACTCTTAGAATAAATGATAGTTGAAAATATCTAATCCATATTTAAAACAGTTATAATCGTTATTTAAAACTTGAAAATTTATATTTGAAAATAATGTAGTGATAGTTGAAAATAAACATTCTATGTTTAAAAATAAATATTAAAAAAATTTGTTTTATAAAAATAAGATTTGAAAATAATAATAATTTTTTAACAATAATAAATCGACATTTTAAAATAAATAATCTTTGTATGAAAATAAATAATAGACATGTGAAAAATAAGTAAGATTTATCTAAACAAAATCTTTATTTGAATATTGGTAATCCATACTTAAAAATAGATAGTCAATTTTTAAGAATGCTTAGTCATAGTTGAAAATATAAATCTATATTTGAAAATAAGTAAATTATATTTGAAAAGAAGTAACTTATATTCGAAAATAAATAATACAGTAGTTATTTGAAAACATATTATAAGCCTGCATATTTTAAAATAGTAAATTGACATTTGAGAATAGCGAGTGCATAGTTGAAAATAAAAATCTATTTTTATTTTAAAATAATTAATAGATATTTTGTAATAAATATTTTTTGTTTGATTGTGAATAGTTACATTAAAAATAAATAATCTTTATTTGAAAAAATAAAATTAATATCCAAATAGATAATTGTTATTTGAAGATAAATAATAGATATTTTTAAATATATAGTTGATTTATTTAAATTTACAGTTGATATTTGGAAATAAATAATTACTATTTGAAAATAAATGATTGGTATTTGCGAATATTAAGTAATCACTCTACTCTATCGATTTCTTATACAGGGTGTTTCAGAACGCTGTACTTACACCGTTAAATATTATTTCTGGGCAAAAGTCAATTCACAAAATCGTTAATAAATAATCTGAAAGTTTCTAGCTTTTAGCTAGTTCATAATTTGGAAATACCTCTTTGTTATTAAGACACGCAAGTTTAGTGTGGAAACCAAAATTTGCTTTCGGTTTTTTTACCATAACATTTTTTTACCTTTGATCTACAGAAAAATAAATTTGTATTTTACTTCGGCCTTATAAAACACCATGACTTTTTCAAATTAGTTTTTCAATCAGATTTTGAGTGGAAAATGACAAGTAAAAACCATCGTGCATGCTTGAAAAACATCTGGCATTTTTATTACTGACTTTGTGAATTTTCTTTAGCCTAATAACAATATTTAAAAGTATTGATAGAGTTCTAAAACATCCTGTGTATGGAATTTGCTTTATTCATATTATGTATTCATTTGATAACAGTAGTTTATTTAATTCCTGTATTATGATAGCATAAAAGTTACGAGAGATACCTAACATAGTTCACGAGAGAAGCGAGCAAAGCCTGAATATAATCTTTCCATCATCTTTTGTGGGCTTTATCTTTAATGCCTGTATTATGATA
>JAGFPH010000500.1:252316-270151 GCA_018207615.1 Philaenus spumarius
TGTGGGCTTTATCTTTAATGCCTGTATTATGATAGTCTTTAAGGTACAAGAAATACGTAACTTAGCTCACGAGCGAAGCGAGCAAAACCTGAATATAACTGTTCCTTCAACTTTTGAGGGCTTTATCTTTAATGTCTGTATTATTATAGTCTTTAAGGTACGAGAGATACGTAACTTAGCTCACGAGCGAAGCGAGCAAAACCTGAATATAACCGTTCCATCATCTTTTGTGGGCTTTATCTTTAATGCCTGTACTATGATAGTCCTTAAGGTACGAGATAACGTAACTTAGCTCACGAGCGAAGCGAGCAAAGCCTGAATATAACCATTCCATCATCTTTTGTGGGCTTTATCTTTAATGCCTGTATTATGATAGTCTTTAAGGTACGAGAGATAAGTAACTTAGCTCACGAGCGAAGCGAGCAAAACCTGAATGTAACTGTTCCATCAACTTTTGTGGGCTTTATCTTTAATGTCTGTATTATGATAGTCTTTAAGGTACGAGAGATACGTAACTTAGCTCACGAGCGAAGCGAGCAAAACCTGAATATAACCATTCCATCATCTTTTGTGGGTTTATCTTTAATGCCTGTATTATGATAGTCCTTAAGGTACGAGATAACGTAACTTAGTTCACGAGCGAAGCGAGCAAAGCCTAAATATAACCGTTCCATCATCTTTTGTGGGCTTTATCTTTAATGCCTGTATTATTATAGTCTTTAAGGTACGAGATAACGTAACTTAGTTCACGAGCGAAGCGAGCAAAGCCTGAATATAACCGTTCCATCATCTTTTGTGGGCTTTATCTTTAATGCCTGTATTATGATAGTCTTTAAGGTACGTGAGATACGTAACTTAGCTCACGAGTGAAGCGAGTAAAACCTGAATATAACTGTTCCATCAACTTTTGTGGGCTTTATCTTTAATGCCTGTATTATTATAGTCTTTAAGGTACGAGATAACGTAACTTAGTTCACGAGCGAAGCGAGCAAAGCCTGAATATAACCGTTCCATCATCTTTTGTGGGATTTATCTTTAATGCCTGTATTATGATAGTCTTTAAGGTACGAGAGATACGTAGCTTAGCTCACGAGTGAAGGCAGCAAAACCTGAATATAACCGTTCCGTCAAACTTTGTGGGCTTTATCTTTATATAATAAGGCATTCTTGTAGAACTACTAGATAACTAAATCTCCTTTTTTGTAATGGATATATCTATGCTGAAAAAGTATAATAATTACGCAGACAAAATATTCTGCCACAAATACACAAAGGGAATTAAGTATGAGCAGAGAATTAGGTTAAAATGAATTATATTACTACCATTGCTTGTCTTCAAGATTTCTAATCCTTTAATCCCTTGTAAAGGTTATTAATTATATAGGCCTAGTTATTAAATGTTATTTGTTGAAATAACTCCACGAATATTAGTTTGTAGTATTTTGGAATACTCAGCATTTGTATTGATTTTAACTTACTGTAAGAGTTGTAGGTTATGTTAGGTTAGACCAATTCAGCAACAATTCAAAACAACTGATGACACTTTAGATTCTAAAGTGTCATCAGTTGTTTTGAATTGTTGCTGAATTGGTCTAACCTCTTTAGATAAAGTAAACCACGTTGTTTAAGTAAACATGTAGTTAAGAAAACGTTGTTAAAATTCGAATCAATATGGATACTTGAAATATTTGAAGATAAAATAAGTAAAGTTATTGAGATTTGTTCAGAAAAATGAAAAATAGGCCGGACATTTTTTTTTACAAACAACGGAACTGCGTAAAATAATGGTTTTCCTTCACAAAGTAGTTATATTGTTCTCATATCAGGAAATAATATTTAACTTAATAATTTATATGAAGAAATAAATCAGTTTAATTGTAGGCCTATACTTTAACAAAATACCACATTAAATGTAACTCGTCTGCTGTTGGCAAGTTGACTAAATGTGTTTTTTTTTTTTTTTTTTATAAATGCAAATCAAATCAAAATTTTCCTTGAATTTTTATTTAAAATCTTTATATTACTTTTGGCTTTTAATATAATACCTAATACAGAATCAGAAATGCAAAATTATAAAATATTTGAACTGAGCATACAAGGTGACAATTAATTAATAACTTAAATATTTAAACTGCCAAAATCGTAAACTCGAATCGGATCACCACTATTCAATGTTACGTCTCCGACTTCACATTCTGTAATTTTCCTAATCCACTAGTTACAACTTCTGCCTACCTTTACCAACTTCCAAATAGTTTCCCTTTTCTCCGCCAGACGCCACCTCCGTACAGTATCTACTTTGGGCATAATTCGCTTTAAGCGGTTTGCTTATCTAATATACCGAACAGCTGACTCATTTCATAGACCGTTAACCTTGCTTCTTTAGAACATTCGAGAAGGAGAGTCCGCCATTGCTTCCACTACAGGAAAGTCCACCTTGTCATGTCGCTGTAAATTATTGTCGTGGATTAATTCTTAAGTTTTTTTTGTCGCGAGTTATACGGAAGGCCAATTAACATGCATTTGTTATAAACCTTTACTTTGTCAATACCAGTTACACTGGTTCAACTCCAGGGAATATTTAACCATACAATGCCATAAGCTACACCACAGCTACGCCTTGAAAAGGCCTACTTTCCAACAGGACTTTAAATACAATAAAAATTCTTATATCTACAGTGCTTTAGTTACAGACAGAGATTAATTTAAAATATGAACGATCTGCAGTTGATTTTTGTGTTAAATGTTAAACAGGCTGTATCTTAAAAAAGTAATTTTGTATATGTATACTATATAGGATATGTTTGTATTTAATAATTGGGAGGAGCAAGCTAGCACATTTCGGACCTTAGCCCTAAGGGCTGTATATTAGAAATTCATATACCTTTTTTTTTATAGAGAGACGTCTCATAATTAATTTTGTTTATTTATTCAATTATCTATAATTAGCTTTTAGAGTTGGCCAACGACATATATATTTATTCTTAAACAAATCCATGGTATCTCATGTTAAAACTTTGTAACTTGTTAATCTTTTCTGTACAAATTCTGTAATTATTATTAAAAGGGAGGGTTTTTGATTTTCATTTTTGGGGAGGGCTTTTAAATTCAACTTAATAAAATATATATGTATTCTTTTAAATCTGAAGTTTTTCTTGTATTAAGGGCATATCAATAATTTCATTTTCTTGTATTAAGGGCATATAAACTTTTTTATTTTGGTTAATAAAGCCAAAATTTACATCTATTTCTATGGTTTATTGAGTTAACCTCTAGGTATCTTGTGTATTGTGAGTAATAAGCTGAAACATTCCTACGTTTGGTGATATTTAAATTTTAAGGTAAGTTTTGAACATGACCAATCTATGTGGCCCAGTATTGCTTCCGTTCCCTTAATTATTCTTTTGTAAGATTGGTACATCAATTAATCGAATGTGCCACCGATTCATGCTGAGGAGAGAGCTCGGAGTGGAGTTCAGAGTTGTATCGTGGTATGTAAACAGGTTGCTTTATCGAGTGTAGTTTCATTTATATTTTAAAGTACTAGGTGTCTGTAAACCGACAGTTATTTGGTGAGTCATGCCCAGCCTATAATTGAATAACTATAGCCAAATTAGGTCGACTGAGTCTACCCGATTCCAAGAATATTTGGCCACGTGTTTAGTGTGTTACATCTTACAGTGTTCCATTCTAGTGAAATATAATTTAATTAGTTTTTTAAAGTTGTTAAAGCTGGTTCTCTGAAAAATTTATTTTTAAAGTAAATATTTCAAAATGTAAGAATAAAAAATCTGAAGCTTTGTATACAGATGTGAAACTTCTACTGGATCTTATCTTCCATAGTAGGTTTCCACACTCTCGGGTTTTAATTTATTACCTATATATCATATACAATAGAAAGTCTCTATCTGTCTGCTAGTTTAAATTATCATCATGCTAGTGGACTGATTATCATGAAGTTGTTTCTCACAAGTGCGAACAACATCTGTGGAGATTTTAGGCTAGTTTTGATCAAAATCAGTGTGATACTTTGTATGTTTGAACAATTTATTTCTAGGTGAGTCACAAAAACATCCAGAACGTCCTACATATTCAAAACTTTCAGTGTCAACACTATCAAACTATTTATCGTGAGTGGAAAAGTTGTTTGGCAATATAAATATATTTTAAATCTGTGCAGAAGTTTCTAGTTAAAACAATTTTTGTACATTTTAAAGGAAAGCTCTGACGTGTAGTATTTTGCGTAATTTTTCAAATGTCCGATAATTTAATATATTTAATGACGCGGTTGCTTGATAATATAACTTCTATTTAGATCCGAAATCTTTTTGTACTCGGTTCAGTAGGATTCTAAGTGTGACCATTTTTGGGATGCAATAAAGTATGAATATTTTATCTTTTTTCAACACGTTTTACGTAATTTCAAATATACGACACAACATATTTTCACTAGAAATTTGTTGATTATTCAAACGCTATTGGTTAATTCATCAAAAACGAATATGTTTTGTTCATAAAAATGTAAATCACATAGACTTATAAAAACTTACACATGGAGGCGGTTCAAAACGAATTATCTGTCATGACATTTATGCGTGAACTATTCCGGGGATTTACTGTCTGTTACGTCGATAAATATACATTTCCAGGGAAATAAAACACGTCCCTCTCCATAGCATTACAGCATTACGTTGGCTGGTAGGGTTGCTTTTCAATCTATTTAAACAAATTTACATAAACACGTAAACAGTTCCACAGTCTGTTGAAGTTATTTTAGTTTATTGAACGAATGAATAGTATTTAAATATTAGTTTCGTTGATCTTATTCCGACTACGGACTGGCTTTAGGGGACTGTAAACATATAAGTCTGTATATATAAGTCAGCTATAACAGCTGGCTGTCTGCTTTATATAAGTCCTACTAAACCATAATAAATATTTTGATTTAGGGTTTAATATTATTTTAGTTTTTAGGTTATAATAAATTCTACAACTTATTATACAACATTATTTTAAATAAATTATTAAATATGTATGTTGAGGTCTTCTAGTAATGCATATTCAAACACTGTGCATGTATTGTTATTTGATTGAGTTCTACGTGTAAGAACTGAACCTGTGGCCAGTGAAGGCGCACACTTCACATATCGATCCAGGCGGTCATTTCATCAGCTACATTTCCCCCTTCTATATTTTTTCTCTTTATGTGCTTAAATAAACACATCCTATTAGGCGGTGGGAATTTTATTTTAATACGTAAAAAACGTGAGATTTTATTTTAACTATGGAAGACCACGACGTGCTTCGCAAGCCAACCTGCTAGTACCACTCACAAATAACGTAATCTTTCACTCTGGTCTAGGAGTAACCTTAATTAAAATCATTTATAATTAAACTTTTATGTGCTAAAAATACACACACCAAAGCAGTTTGAAACAGTTGCTATAAGCTAATTTATATTTTGGTTGTGTTATTGCTACAGCAATTACATTCTAAATCAGCTACCGTAAACTAAATTACTTATATTCTTAGAAAGCCCAAGTGAAAATTCACGTTCAGATTAATTATATAGACATCAGAAAAACATTATTAAAAAAACCCAATTATTTAAAAACAACAAACTTTATCAAGGTCTACCTATGATGTCGGGATTTTTAACTTGGTATATTTGTACAATTATAAGGGTTATATTTCATTAGAGTCTAATACATTTTAAGTAATACAAAATAAAAAATGTAATGTGCCTACTCACGTTGAACATGTATAGGTATTTTCAAAATTTATCATAAACAATGTGGGCTACATGATATATTTTGAGGTTAGAAGTTGTTGAAAATATATATTTTTTGCAGTCTTTTTCGTTAGTTCGTTCTAATAAGTAGAAGAAACTACTTACTAGGCCTACAAAAACAAACTATATAACTATATAATCCCTTTAGGGATTTTCAACATGATAAATGCTTTCACGGTGAACAAAAGAGTATAGCGCACGGGCATGGTTGTGTCGATTGATTTATTCCTCGCATTTAGAATCCTTGTCGAAATTTCCGTTCTAAGCTTTTGAGCAATCGATTTGACTATAACTTTAAACTATATTCTAGGCTTGGATTTGTGTTGAGTTTTGTGTGCTAATCTGATGTATTAATGCACATTATTATAATAACACATTATAATAACAACCCAAAACTTAATAGTTGTAAACATAACTTTACATGGTTTACATAGTTGTTTTTAAGTATAACAGATGACTGAAGAAATTAGCTATTTATTATGTTAATGAATAAATCAAACAATATAAACATGCACTCAACTATTTTATTACTCACGGCCTTACGTACACTCGCTTTTATTGGAGTTTATTTTTGTTGGAGGCACAACCTAGTTTACAATTTCGATTTTACAAAATTACTACTTATGTTACGATAGCTGGGGGTATCTCTTGCTTTTGGCAGGCAAATTATACTTACGCACAGTTTATTTAAACTGCACGATTGCTACAGTAATTTCAGTAAAAAATTATACATGTTATTTAACTTCGTGTTGTTTTTATATAAATAATTGGTTTAGTAAAGTCTTATTGTACTGGACTAATTTTAATAAATTTGATGTTGGAATGGTTTTCTTGATTACATTAAAAAATAAGTTACAATATAGTTTTAGAAAATTTTCTCTTGAAAACTAACCTAACGGTAAGAAAGTTTCGTACTTTTTAGAGATTTCACCGGTAGAAACATTAATGTTTCGGAACAAATCTAAACATTAGCTGAATATGTCGTTTGTACCTATGCCTATGGATTTTGGTGAGAGATATTGGCAATACAAATCATTCATTCACGTACAGAACGTCGGCAAATAGAAATTACAACAGCTATTTGGGTTCAAATAAACTTGTCCAAACATGAAGAAGTATACAAAGATGAAGAAAACAGAAGCGTACAGGTTTATTCAATACAATCAAGAAACGAGTTCAACATTAACGCTTTGAAGTCAGCCTGTGTGATGATGCAATTGAATAATTAATATTAGAAAGTGTATCAAGTTATTCGTGGACTCTTGTTCCAAAGGGAATTGTTGATTGCAGCTTATTGTTCGTTCCGGACTATTTTAATATCTCAAATGGGTTTTTACATTTTCCTAAATACACGTGGTGGACAATTGGAAAAGAAAACAGCTGGTACAGTAAACAATCGTGTTTCGATACTTTGTTGCTGGGGTACTAGTGCAGATGAGAGTGGCCATCAATCCGAACGGAAAGAAACTAAACTTTAAATACAATGTAGGCCTACTATACACTTTACAGACCTCGAAAAATGATATATTAACAATATAATCTGTATATAAAAGAAGAAGAAGAAGAAGAAGTTCAGACTGACTGACAGATTCATAATCAATGTACAGCCAAAACTATGCAAAAGCTTAGCAACACAAAACACTATTCTAGGTACGGCCTATACTGAATCAACAAACGTTTCTTGAAAGAATTTAGATTTATTACCATAGAAACTGAATTGGCGAATTTAAAATCGTTAATTAGTAAATTATTGTTCACAACCAACAGTTTTTTAGGTTAAGTAATAGCAAACACAAACAATGAAAAATTATAAAAATAAAGAATTTATTGCCTGCGTACATAATATACAAAATATCAGCAATAACATAATGCACAGCTATACATAAATGAAACTAAAAATACATCTCAATAATAACATAATTTTTCACTTATAACTACGTAAATACATTAATATTTACAAAGAAAATTAGGTTATGTATAAGTTTTTTCCTACACTTAAAAAACAAGGAAATTAACTCACCCTGTTGGCGAAGCCAGTTTTTGGGATTACCAGCACGAATTCAAAAAAATATTTGAAGTACAGGTCAGTGCTACCAACATTGTTTATATCAACGTGTAACATTTAATGATCTCAGCTAAGTAACATTTACCTCCAACTAAACAAAAACAGCGGCGAGAAAAAACAACCACCTTGCACCTAAACAGGCGCACAAAAAAGATCTTCAATATTTTCAAATTCAAGAAGTCAGATATTTAAGGTTTTTAAGAAAGGTTTAACTTCATAAATTGTTTTTATATTAGTTGGCAAAGCATTAAATAATTTAGGTGCCTGGTATATGAAACATGGTTAGTTTGGCTTTGGATAAGATAAAATACCGTTTCCCTACGCGTATTCTGTTTATTAGATTTCGTCATGTCTATCTTTCCTTTTATAGCCGCATTGAGGATGACATAACCTTCGAAAGATAAAATATTCACCTGCCTAAATAAGGGCAGGGAATGTTTTAATTTTGATTTTTATAAAATTGATCTAATTATATGTTTTTGAGTTTTAATAATAGGCATAAGTGTGTTTAGGTAATGTACCATCCCACACCAACAGTCCATATCTCAGTTTAGAATTAGCAAGTGCTTAATATACAACTTTTAATAATTTAATGCTAAAAAAACTCAAGCAATCTTTTCTAAACACCTTTCTCAATACCAGACAAAGTTTCTTATTTAGTTCCTTAACGTGTTCTTTCCCGCATAATTTATTTAAAAAGGCCTAATATATCACAAATCAAACACCTACCACTATTAAAATTATGGCAACTTTACTCTTTACTAGGTTTATTTGACCAGTTTGAAATACTGCTTTACCGTATCAAATGTTGGTCATATTTTATAACTTGACCTTTTATATAAAAACAAACTCTATGTCCTAATCAATCGTCATTCCCGTGAAAATACCAATAATCTGTTTGCATTTGTTTCGCCGCGGGAGTTTTTGAGCGAATCTAGCAGGTGGTGGAGCCCTCTAGTACAAGTGTAAAGAACAAACAATAAAATCAAAAGTTTAATTGGTGAATTAACTTAGCAAACTTTAAGCCAGCTTGCTCTCTTAATCAGCCGATCCATATATCATAGTTGCCAGACTTTTTGGAAAGTAAGAAGAGCGAACCTAAACGAATTAATATTTTAGGTTAAGACAAATCAAATTCATGGCAACTTAGCAATGGAACAAGTGAAGAACATGTGAATATGGAACAATATTCGGTTCGACCTTTTATTAGGTCTTTAGAACTGGGGTTACAATTTTTGTTTTCAATGTCAGACTTTTGCTACTTTGAAACTGGTGGACCCAATCAGCTGTGTATAGAGTAATATTCATTCGTTGCTATAGTTACTAATATACACCCGCATTTACCTCAAGCACATACAAAGAGTGCTTGTTGGGAGAGTTTAAACCACACCCTCTATACTGTATATAATTAAGACATCACACCCCCACACGTGGGGAGCAGATTAGCGGCACCTATTAAGTGGGGTTTGACGTCCCTCGCTGTCCGGAGTCATTCATACATATTGCTGTTGTAACATTTAAACAAAACAAAAATTACATAAATTTACATAAACTGCGCAAGCATTAAATCATTTCTTAAATTTCCACATTCACTTTTTATTTCGTGAAGTGTAACGCAAATTGGAAAGCTGAATAATTTTGGCAGATATCTTCGCCAGTAAAGATTTTGTAGACGCTATTTAACAATTAAATACAATTATAAAATACACTTTCCTTTATTTTACATTGTTTTTGTTTTTTTGTTGTAGTAATGAGTTATGAACAGGACCATGTTAGAGTTTTTCCTTATTAGTGTTTTATTGTATTAAAAAGTAGGGTATATATTTATTCTTTATTCATTAGATTTA
This sequence comes from Philaenus spumarius, assembly GCA_018207615.1. Lineage (NCBI taxonomy): Eukaryota > Metazoa > Arthropoda > Insecta > Hemiptera > Aphrophoridae > Philaenus > Philaenus spumarius. The sequence goes on from JAGFPH010000500.1 coordinate 262,020, forward strand.
TGTTTATTGTGCTATCGGTTTTTCTCGTAACCAATTTTATGATTTGAAGTGGTTATTTCTATTGTTAATTGACCGAGCGAAGCGAGGTCTCATTTTAGCTCGACCCTTCGGCATTTCGTCTGTGTGCCTGTCTGTCTGTCTCACGATTACGGCCAAACGCCTTAACCGATTGTGGAATGTTTCTTATTCCAAGGACAAGCGATGTATATATACGGTTTTTTCCATTTTTAATTTTTAACTCCTTAAATAAAATAAAAATGGCGGCCGCACCGTTTCTCTCAGTGTAAGTTTTTTTCCAAAGCCAGTTTGTGGCTTGGACGTAAGTCCAATTTAAAAACTAATAATATTTAGCAGGTAGCAAATTTGATTTTAAACAAAACTGCATTCTTGATTTTTTGCGTATCTCTAACGATAAGCTCCCAACATGGCCGAAAACTTCAAATTTGTTAAAAATCGTCCAAGTGTTTGTACTTTAACCATGTTTTTATACGTTTATTCTAAACCAATTAAAAAGAGTTCCATAGCTTTTTTGTAGATACTGGTTCAAAGAATTCGTATATGCCAGTAAAAATGATTGAAGTAAAGTAAACAAAGTTATTAGCTCAAGAAACAAGCATGTTCAGTAACGAAAGGAAAAAGTTCAACTTTAGGCCTACATAAAAAGTAGTAAACAATTTTTGTAATTCTTTCATAAATGTAAAAAAGCTTCGTAATTTAGTTCTAAAGAGAACTGTATAATATAAAATATTTATCAATTTCAAATTTCTTATTTTGAATACACCAGTCTTGTATGTTCCTACTACAAGACTGCTAACAAAACTAGGCCTATTTTGAATAGTAATTTAGGAATCCTATATCCTCTGCCCAAAAATGACAAATTATTATAAGAAAGTGTAGAGAATAAATCAAAGAATTGAACTGTATACTTGCAAATTATTATTCCATAAAAGTATTTGATTTAGCTTTACTTGAATTACAAAATGAGATGAAACAAATGAAACCTCGCGGCGATAAAGGACATACAAAAATGACCGTTGGACAGCGTGGGAAGTGTTGGTACATGGGCTGAGATCACTATCACGACGCTTTAACATCATTTATTTTCATTATTTCTAATATTGGAATATGATATGGAACTGTAAATACATTGTTAAGTTTTAGTTGTTTAAGTATGTAAATATATAATTCTATGTTTTCCCTCAATAACGCGATATTTGTAGCTACCTTACGCATTATTAACCTACATAAAACACAATGCTCCCTAAAAGAAAATCTTTAGCAGTTAAAGCTCAAGAAAAGAAAATAACGAGAACTAGAAACCCCGGAATTGCGGGAATTGCAAAATAATGTTTCACTGGCTAAACCTTCTGCTTACTTCCTTACTGGCACACTATTTTTAACCTAAGCTCAAAACCACATTTGTTATTTCAACGAGCGAGGTCTAAACACAAATTAAGTCCTCCGCCTAAGCCTCTTAGAGTGCCTAACACTGGTTAACTTCTTTGTTTATACATCTGAAGACGCGAAGTGTTTGCAATCTACGCGAAACGTCGTGTGTAATTTTAAAATATCGTCCATAGTACTGTGTGTGTTTTTGTTTATGTGTTGTGCGTGTTATTGTGTCGACGTGGAATACATTCCTAATATTGTTTTTTTAAATTTGGACTACGGCAATTGGACAACGTATTTTTTAATCTCAAGGTGGGTGAAATCCATTACATATTTTTAAATACTTTATACAGTGATGTTTTATTCTATAATTTATTTGTATATTTCGTTTTACTTTCTCACCATACTATAATATAGAGAAAGTATAGTGATCGCAAAAAATCGATGTTAAGATTTTTGTGGAAATATCCGTTTTGGGACCCCCTGAGTCCAAAAAAGTGTTTTTTTTTACAAAATGTCTGTCTGTATGGCTGTATGTCTGTATGTATACAAAGCTAGAGCGAAAACTATTCGATCGATTTCTAACAAATTTACACCAGACATGTCAAGTAGGCCTGTATAGATGCACGGTTTTGAAATTTTTTGAAAAACAACCCCCTTTTTGGCAAAAAACCCTAAAAAATCTGTTATTATTATTAGTTAAACGAGAATTTTTAGAAAGATTAGAAGATGTTTTTTGCATATGGTAGGGTACATTAAGAGCTACAAATAAGTGAAATTGATAAAATTTTACTTATTTGTAGCCTACCATATGAAAAAAACAGCATCTTTCTAAAAATTCTCGTTTAGCTAATAATAATAATAATAATAACTGATTTTGGGTTTTTTTTCAAAATTTTTGAAAACCTTTTTTGTGCATCTATACAGGCCTAATTGTCATGTTTGGTGCAAATTTGTTTGAAATCGATCGAATAGTTTTCTCTCTAGATAATAATAATAATATTTATTAGTTAATCTCCTACTTTAATTTCACCTCTCCTACGCCTCCTACAATTATGACGTCACAGTGAATCTGTATAATAATTTAAATATGTTTGTGAGAAAGTATGTGCCAGTTCCTGGTACCGTTTATTTAATAATGTTTATACAGGGTGTCTTGCGACCATATGAACAAACTTTGTCACGTTATTCAGCATGTCAAAAGAAAAAAGAATGTAATATAACATATTGTGTCCTATCTCATTCCGTTTTCGGTCTGTCTGTCTGTATGTGTTTTTTACAAAATACTTAATATTTTTAGAAGTAGAAAAGATATTGAGCTCAAACTTTGTACACCTATTTGTTACGTAACCTGTTATCACTGTACGAAAAGTTAGAACAATATTTTAAATATTTTCAAAATGGCGGCCGTTAATAATAAATTTTAAAGTCAAATATCTCAAAAACCGCTAACTTTACAAAAAAATTACAAGAGATAAAAAAGTTTACTTTTTGAATGACAAACTCAATGGTTTTTTTATTATTTTCTGTAGCTCAAACATTTAATGTTAGAATGATAACAACATTAAAGCCAGCGCGATCCAACCAGACAGTAAGATTACCATTTGTACTGCCTCAGTAAGTAATTACCCACAGCAAGTGTAGGATGTGGCCACGTTATTCAAAGAACATTGTTTTTTAAAAGTTTGATTAGTACTATACTCCCGACCTTTTAAATGAATTTATTTTTGTGCATTGTGTATTAGTGTTTTGTCTCAGACGATAATGGTGATACTGAAACAGCAGTAATAACACAAATCGGGTATCAACGTCATAGATTGATTGACGTAAGTACAATAATATAAACATTTTAATGAAAGTATTTACTCAATATCTATTATGTCCTCTTTTTAAGCTACTCCAAATTCATAAATAATATTATTTAACTCATTTTTAGACAAAATACTCCTGCATGTTATACGCAATATTAGTAAAAACACCCTTAGGTAACTCTTAAGTATGTACAGAGTAGAGCAAAAATCTGCAAATGATCTAATAATTCAGAAATTATTAACCAAAACGTCCACTTAGGACGTCTTGAAATGTAAGCTTAGGTAGAGTTATAACTCATTATCTATTATGCAACTATGGTATGGTATTATGGTTAATAGTATGGGGTTTATTTCATTATTTCTGGTTGCAGCTTTCATCAATGAAAACAATGAAGGTAGAATTATGCTTGTCTATTTATAAAAACTTGGCCATTTTAAATTTCCTGTAAAACCGATACTACAGCAATTGTTAAAAGTGTCCACCGAGTATCTCTTGACAAGTTCCAAGATGGCTGTAGAATGCATTTGTATATTTGTTTTCATTTCATTAGGAATTTGCAAAATATGCTGGCAAAACCTAGTTCTTAGACCATTCAGATCTCTAGGCCTGTGTGTATACACATTCATCTTTAAATATCCTCAAAGGAAAAAATGTAATTTGTTCATATCGACGATCTTGGTGGCCACTCGATAGAACCACTTCTACCAATCAATCTATTTGGGAAAGTCACATTCAATTAATGTTGCACATTATATAATTATTGTTGTAGTGGTAGGTATTTCACAAATTATTTTAATTTAAGAACAATTTATTTAAAAAAATTATTAACAATTAAAAACTTAAAACAATATTATTAAACAATTTGAGGGGAAAACTAAAATGTTCACCTTTTGTCGGTTAATGACAGCTGCAAGCAGGGTTTGTAAATAAATCCCCATATTAAAGAAACATTGGTTGCATAATGTTACAATCTATGAGAAGCTGTAACTTCTGACTGGTCTTTTGTGGTCGGGTTAGCATTGTTGTGTTCTACTGACAAAGATCTTTAAAATAAGGTATAACTCGACCTAACATTACATTTAAATCTTTCTAGATTTCTTAAGTGGGCCATTATCCGAATACGTTAAAAACATGTAAAATACGTATTCGTATACGTGCAAATAAATATGTTTCTATTTCTTATAGTAACGAATACATAACTGCAAATTTGAATTACGTTTAGCTTAATAGTTTTCGAATTATTATTTATACTCCAGACTTTTTCCCAACCTGTAGAATAAAATTAATTTAATCAAATATTTGTTCTTAACATTAAACAGAAAACATCCAACTTTAAACATTAACATTAAAACTAAACACTGCAATTTTTACAAATATTAGAACCCAGTATTCCCTCATCAGTCTAAATACAAAATTACAATTAGGCCTCATCTTAAATATTCGACGATTATCCTATATCCCTTTGACGACCTTGGAACCGCTTTCTTTTAGTTAAGAATATACTAAGTTCCGTTACAGGGGAAGATTTATAGGGTACAACGACGATTTAGGGATGTTTTAGACGAACAAGGCTGAAGAGTTATCATTGCCTGAAACTTAAATTTTTAAACATCCATGGTCCCGTATTCTAATTGAATGCCTTAGAAGTCTAGTATTTAACCCTTCAGCTACGTGACCATAGAAGTCTATACATCCATGTCACATGAGATTCAATAACCCACGAAAGGATTTGTGTACTAGGTTAGTCCTATGTTGGCATCCCCTCGCTACGAATATTACTAGAGTACATAGTAATATTGTACTCATAGAAACTCCCTACCTAATCCACTTAACGGCATAACGCACGGCTTGTATTTCCACTTGCACAAACGATTTAGTAAAGGAAACGATGCGGCCAGGGGAGGGGTGAACACGTGACATAGCAACAGCTGAGGAAGCCACCCCAGTGACAAGTATTCATAAGTCATTAGATGCAGATTTGTATTATGTTATTGTTAACAGAGCTGGCGGAGCTGGTGTCAATTTAAACAGGCAGTTAATCTTCCAAAGCCTATTGTCGAGCATGGGAACGACTCAATCGGTTCTTTAATTTCATTCACAGAATCGGATCTGTGACGGTTGAATCGTTGCCATTGATTCTGTAATTATGTTTGTTGTAATTATGTAATCATGTTGGAATATGTGTTGCGTAAGGATTAATAAGTCTACGTAAAGGATTTGTGTGTGTGTGTGTGTGGTTTGTTAATTTATAGTTTTAACCACTTTGAATTATTTAGAATAATAATTCAAAATGTTTTTATTATACAAGATGTATTTTCGGCACTACCAGAGAACTATTTCTATAAGTGATGATTAAGAAACAAAATCAGGACCTATAACGTCCTAAAAGTACCCTTTAGACTTTTCAAAACAATATGTATGGGGGACTTATTTCGGACAATATGACAAGCTAAAACGGGGCTGAAGAAAATGCAATGTCAACATGATTATTGAAAATAGTCTCATCTTTCTTTGTATTTCTTTATTATATACAAATTCCTGTCACTTAAGCAAAACTATGCGCATGCTTCAGTAAATACGTCACCGCTACCCCCACCCTCCTACGCTCATCCAAGTGCCTCTGTCCAAATTATTCGTCATTTTAGTTAAAATATCAGAGTATACCATAATCCGTTTGAATTTGCTTCGCCATGAGTGGAGAGCGAAACGAACAGAGGGTAGGTCCTTTTAGATGTATATATCATAAATTGTAAAAAAATAGTTTTAATGAATCTTCTTGGCGGAAATAACCGACAATATACAATAATAGAAATACCAGTAATTAAATTGTGTATGTAATGTTGTAAAACAAATAATGAAGCTATTATTAGCGAATTTCCATAGAAAAAATAAGCTGTTGCAGTAACCCTTATGGTAAGACCTAAGGTTGGAAGTAGCAAATGAGCGCCGATCATTGTCCCCAGAACACGTTTTGGTGTGTAATTTAAAATCATTTATATATATGTATATATGTGTTCGCACTCTAGCGACCGCATTTTCAGTCCGATTTGGTCCAAATTTGGTACACATGTTGGTTGTCTACGTCGCTTGGAAGAGTTCGTTAGCCAAAAAATCCAACAACCGAAAGCACATTTTTTGACCGGAAGTAACTGTTTTTTGAGGTTTTTCCTATGAGAATGAATTTTTTATAGAGTTTTTTCTAAAAATATAAATGTAGAATGTTACTAGTGGCTTGTAGGGGCAATAGCCCCTACATGAAGGCTATATTTCTAGGAGCAATACCTCTTCGTGATGGCCTACCTTTGCGAGATGGTCTTCCAGCGTTATTCATTACAGTAAAAAAGTACAGTTGAAAATAAGTTTTATAATGTCTTTAATCATATAGCCTAAGCTTTGATTTTAATTCTCACTTTGAAACAAAAACACAACTACAATAACAAAACACATCACAAAACTGCACATTCAGGTGTTGTTATAATAGCTGAATTTTCCAATTTATATACAATCACCTGTTTTTAACCCTAAAATCACTTGATTTACACCTATATATTTCCATGCTATTTAAGTGGGAATTATTATATACAATCACCTGTTTTTAACACTAAAATCACCTCATTTACACCCACATATTCCCATGCTATTTAAATGGTAATTATTTTATTCCGTAACAAATTTTCGTGACACAGTTAACAAAAATTAATATTTTTTCCCCAAAACTTCATGCCCAGACCTCTAAAATGAGACCTCTCCCAGCTTTCTGCGACCTACCGAAATTTTTATTTTTATTTCATTTGCAAATTTGGGCTTACGAAATTAGATATATAGATTCTGCACATTTTGTTTTTTTACGCGACCTTATAGCTCGCTTGGTTCCCCCAAAATCGATCAAAACGTAAAATACCATAAAAGTACCCAGTTCAAAGCCATGTGGTGAATTCTACCATGGGGTTGGTGAGCGAAGCACGCAATGATTTGTGTATTGAAGATACTCCCAATATGCGGAATGGCGTGCGAAGCATTTTGCAGTTATTCAGCACCGTCGTGAATAGATCTATTTCCCAAATTGTGGTTGAAACCCTAAAACATAGGCCTATAAACTTAATTTTGGAAATTTGCTCAACTCACGTCAGGACGTCAGCGTTTCAGTTGCGTGGTCGAATTATTTCATTTTGAATTTCTCTTATGCATAAAGCTTGATTCGTATTTACTGTAAATTTTTCTACTGCACATTTGCAGTTATTGTTTGACATAACCATATTACGGTATAACAGCTGTTGTGATTTACATCACCATTAATTCCTAATAGCTGTTACTGTATTTAAAAATTTCTTTAGGAATGTTTCTGACTTCCATAACTTATATGTCTGAATTAATTAAAAAATGGTATCGATATGAAAATTTCCCCACGACGACCATGAGCGTATTCATAATCCATTGTTTTATTTGGCAAAAATCAGTCAAAAGTTTTTGTCTATTTAAAAATTTAAAGATTTAGTTTAAAATTGTATACAATGAGTATGAAAAGTAAAGTACAAATAGGTTACGTATATATAGCTTACAGTAAAAAAATCTACTCGTAAATTTTTTGCTTTTTAATAATATCAGTTGAGTATATTACAATAAAACATGTGCTCTTGTCGCTAATTAACTTAATATTATTCTTAAGGAAAATAATTACTTGTAACGACCTTTAACAAAAAAATACTTAATTATTATTTGACGAGAGGACTCCGTGCCCTCTCCGCTTGGTTCACCAATCTCCGCAGGAGGACTAGCGGCAAAAACAAATTTAAACAAATTAATTATTCTATACTCTGATAAATCACGGAAATTACAATTTAACAGAGTATATAACAGAGCATATAGCAGAGTATATAACAGAGAATATAACAGAGAATATAACAGAGTATATAACAGAGTATATAACAGAG
>JAGFPH010000500.1:270161-296833 GCA_018207615.1 Philaenus spumarius
ATAACCTTTGTTTGTACTTTATTTTTTCACATTACTTTCTCACAATTTTAGGTATTTAGTTTCAGAAAACATTCAAAACACTTTGTCCTTGATATAATAACTTTACTCTGTTCTGTTTAATGAATTCACTTTCACCTTGTAAGTTTAGTTCAAAAAGTCGTATTTTCGTATTACTGTTTCTCTATTAATAAGTATTCCATCTAAACCATAAATTATACAAAGACTTTAACTACGACGAAAGGAATTTCGATTTATTTGTACAGTATTTATAAAAATAAAAAAGAAGTTTAAGTTGCTAAAAACAATGCAAATTATATTTTAGGGGCTGTTTTGTTAAACTATACAACAAAAAGTTTCAAAGTACAGGCTATTAAGTTAGTTATTCAATGACATAAAACAATTTAGCTTCTTTGCTCAGGAAGTTAACTTATTTTTACGAAGTTTAAATTCCTTTTTCATTATTTACTTACATACCTATTTATTTATATTTATTATATATTTACTGAACATACTTCGAAAAGTATCCATATTCATTCCACTTTTAACACAGTTTTCTAAGCTTGAAATTTACCTTAAAAAGGGGATTCACTTTATCTATTTAGATTTTATTTGCATAACAGCAGACAAGTTACATTTACTGTGGTGTTTTGATAATGTATACAACTAAACTGATTTACTTCGTCATTTAAATTATTAAGTTTATTATTATTTCCTTACTTGACAACAATGTGATAATTTGGCACAGGAAAATAATTTATTTTCACGTAGTTCCGTTGTATGAGAAAAAATGGCTGGCACATTTTAATTTTTTTCTAAACGTATGTTAATAACTTTATTTTATCTCTATTTGAAGTATCCATATTGATTCCAATTTTAACTACGTTTTCTTCAACGGGTTTTACTTTGTCTACAGTTTTATAAGTTATTTTGAATTGTTGCTGAATTGTCCTATTAACCTCTTACACTGAGTTTCTATGATATCCAATAAATGCTGCAAATTACTATTCGTGGAGGTTTATTTGTACAAATAACATTTTATAACAAAGCCTATACTTTCAATAACTTTTACAAGGGATTAATGGAAATCTTAATTAATGGATTAGAAATCTTGAAGACAAGCAATGTTAGTAAAAGGTTGTCTATGCCTATTTACGTGTTTGTATTTATGAGAAAATATTTTGATATCATAATTATTTTAATTTTTCAGTACCGATATACCCATCGTATAAAATGGTATAACCGTTTTTTTTTTTAATGTTACCCCATATTTATTTTTACTGAGCATATGCTCAATTACATTTTTTATTTGATCTAAAGTATTCATATTGGATGCAATGTTTTAGTTTCAACAACGTTAATAAGCTACGTGTTTAATTTAAGATTTATGAGCTATTTTGAATTGTTGACATGGTTGATTGAAGCAACTACAGTAAATTATAAAGTAAAATAAACTGTGGAAAATCTTTCATCTAACAAATCCAAACGTAATGGCTTCAATTGTCTCATGGTGGAAAGTTATCTTTAACTATTGGAACATCCTGTATGACCTTATATGCTACCTATGTAGGAGTGTATCCAGCTTGTACTCGCTTCGCTTATGTCCTAACTTACTTCTGTCTCGTACTTGTAATGCCAAACAACAGCTGTTGCAGAAACTATAGTTTAACTTTTCCAGTTTTAATAACAGTGAAACATTCCTCGTAAAATATCTAAGTTTTTTATTTCAACTAAATAAACAGGAAAACACAAGTTAATATAAAAGTTAAAGAACTAAAATAGTACGTGAATGTAATGCAAAATGTGACTTACCTCTTCTACCTTGGGGAAGAGCTGCAGGACAAAAATCAAATTACTTAGTGAGAAAGTTACCCTTAAATGTAAATATTCACTTAGCATATCTTACAAGTTAACAGAGATTCTAAACAACAAAATGTTATCTTCTAATAAATACATAAATATCCTTATTACTCATGCATATCTTTATTTATGTTGTAAATGTGTTTTCTCTTATTAATAAATTTATACCAATCAACAAAGCTCGAAAATTATTTTGTTAACCAAAATAAATTTCTATACTGTAAACTTCCTTAAACATGTAACTTGATTTTATACAATTTTAATTAATACCGTTAATTTTAACTTAGTAGCATTATTTGCTATATTTAAGTACAAATTTTCTTTACAATGGCAGTTTCCTCAAGAAACTCCCTGTATAATTAAAAAGTTTGACTTATTATTATTAGTAATTACCCGAACTGTGATAGTAAGAAGGCATTTAAACCAATCGCTTTTGAGTTTATTTTATGTTGGATTCTCGCTGAAATGAGTTTGGTTTAAGTAATGATAATTTGGCTTAGAAATTTCGAAAAACAAAAATAATTAAAAACATAAAATAGGATCAAACAAAATACTATTGGCGTCAAACACCATCGTATTTAGATAGGATACGAGAATTGATTGCATTTGAACTCTCCACGTATCATTAGTTAACCTATGAAAGATGTGGGGTTCCCTCTTTAGTTTATTATTAATTAATGAATTTTGGAATAGTAAAATCGCATTATATAAAATTTTCAAATGAAGTAACCATGAGATTGGAACACGAAAACAAATAGATATGATGAAAATATTAAAGACGCAAAATATTAACAAAGAAACTCATAAAACTATAATAACTTATTACTTTTACTAACAAAAATAAAACTATTTGTTAGATTAGCATTAACTGAGTCTGTAGCTGCTATGATTTAGAATAATTCATGACAAGTCCTTGAAAGGGACCTGCTTTATACCAGTCACAATCTAGTAGTATAGGTGAAAATTATTGAGAGAGTAGTAGTAGATACAAGTTATTATTAATATTATTACAAATAAGAAAATCATGATCTTTCAATATTTGTAAGCTTTTTCAAAGATCTTTGTCAATAGGGGTTATACACTTACATCTACTTAAGGGGTAAATACACCCTTAAGTAGATCTTTGTCCCTGTATATAAGCAGGCATAATAATTTGTAAAGTGTTTGGGCAATGTGTATTTGGTAAAAACACCCAAAATGTAGATACTTCCACCCTAGGACTGAAATAATTCTTTTTGTAACTATCTATAATCGCCTACTCTCTTGAATTCCTACATTGAATTAAATTGTTTAGTGTGTTTTTATTTTATTTTTTATTAATGGTTTATAATATTGTAAAAACATAATGCAAACTGATAAATTATTGGACTTTTATGATATAGGTTAAAATTAATAACTCTGTTAATACAATGCCGCATTATTTAAAACTTTCCATCTATGTTAATATTTTGTTAAACTGGTTGCTGCGGTAACAAATATTTTGTATTTTAATAAAAATCAGCTGACTATTGACTATCCATCAGAAAACATGTGTTCTGGGTGCTAGAATAAATCAAATCTTATGGAAAAGGAATTTGTAACGTCTTACTCAACTAACAATAATTAAATAATAATCACAGATATTACTAGAATTTGAGACACTGAAAATTGTCTTAAAAAAACTAAAATTTTGGATTTGACCTTTGTGAAATGCATGGTAGGAACAATTTAAGAGCTAAATTGTGTAAGAAACTGCATTTCTTGATGAAGTACGTCTGCATAGATACCAATAGTTTAAGAAAATTCCGTTAATATTGGTGCATTGGAGACTGTTCAAAGTTTTAGTAAATTAGTTGGTTTTGTAGCACCAAAGTTGGTCAGTCATTGCATTTATTTACAGCAACATTTAGCGAAAACACACAATTACTGTGGAAACCAAAATGTTATAATATTTATGTAAAATACTGTAGGCTATTTACAATCATTAGATGATAATGGTTCTCCCAATTTTAGATACTTGAGTTGAAACATGATTACTTTCAACATGAACTAGTAAAACACAGTTGACATTGTCTTTAAAGTCAGCTGTTTTTAACTGTGTACGTATAGCAACAATTCATTTATTGTTTTCCAATTGTTTGGCTAATTATAACAAATATTTAGTTGAAATAGGCTTAGGAAGAGAATTCTAGAAATAAGCCTCTTTCAGCAAACAAACTTCTCTTATAGATGTACCGTACTATATACGTATGTATATATGCATAAGACTTCGACCAACTTTCAGTAAACAAATCAGCTGTTTTTGTGTATATTTACTTGTGTTATTTACTTATCCGTGTTCATGAGATGGATATAGTTTAGCTTAACTTTAAATGTGATCAAATAAATGGATAAAGTTAAGAAAATTGTGGCAGAAGAGAGGAACAGTTTCCAAAGTTCCCCAAGGAAAAGACAAAAGTTTCTAAAGTGATTGAATCAATTGATCAGTTTCTAGTTTTAAGCTGTGCTGAGTAAACTAAGTTAAGATGTTATTCGATTCCTGAATTTCAACCTGTTATATAAACACTAAGTATAACTGAAATCTGTTTTAAACCAGCGGTGGTTTTGTAGATAAACTTGAAAAACAGTTACTCCGTTACATAACTTTGTGTTAGGCATTTCAGAATCTACTCACGTGATTTTTTTAACGTCTTTAGTAAGTTAGACTTATTAAGACGAGAAGAATTGTATGAAGGTAAATCTATCGCCAGTAGCTAGGATCGAACCTACGCAACCTGCAGCAGACTGAATAACGCCTTTAACAATACTAATTTCAATAGATTATTAAGTATTTTAATGTTGACATTATTACCTCTCAAGGGTGAATTCGTTTCGTTATTTCGAATCTTAAACATTTTGCCGTTCAAGAATTTATAAGGTTCACAATGACACTATAAAGGTGAGACTAATAAATAAAAGAGATATCTTTGTTCCAAAACCAGAGTTAATAATAAATTATTTGAATTTATTTACTTTTTTAGCACCAATATGTTTAATAAATTGCTGACTGATATTAAGTACAGTACGCATTTTAATACATTCTGTAAAATGAATATTCTAAAATTTTGTTTAATTAATCCCAAAATTATGTATTTCGTGTTTAAAATGTTATGTAAATCCAAGTTGTGGTTGTGTGTAGCATAATGAATATGCTGTTGTGAAGAGGTCTATACAATTTTCAATTTATTTTTGTGCTTCAACAATTAAAAAGTCAATAATATGAGGAAATTGTTATTGATATTTGGGGTTGGTTGGGTCCGGCTGCATAAGGTTGCTATTTTCTTAGAACTTATTCTTAGGAAATATAATGTAAGTTGGCTCAAAACTGGATTTGACCCGGAGCCAGTTCTCAGATTCTTTAATTATATGTTTATTTTATTTAAAAATAGTATGTCCTTCAATTACTGTTGTTTAGTTTGATTACGTTTCATTTCATTGTACATACTTTTTATTAATGCATCGATGTTTTTTAAAATTTTTAATACTTTTAAATTTGCAGCTGAAGAATCAATAATCATTTTATTTCATATGAATAATAATTTAACCAGTGTATGCCCGTACACATGTGTTGTTTGTAACTCAATATATTCCTATGGTAGTTTTATTTCTGTAAAATTGATTTGATTATATTTTGTATTACTACCAGATTTTGATCCTTGCTAAACTTGGGTGTAATAGTCAGCTACCAACAAATTATTATTTAGTCGATAATTAGCTGTCTTTTGAGCTAAAAATACTAGTCATACAAGTTTTTTCTTTAAAACAATATTGTTTCTGTATTAATTATAATCACTCCAATGTCTATTAAATATCTGAATGTTTTAAACAGTTTCCGTACGTTAGTTGGGATATCAAATTAAAGGGTTTCTGGAGCTGAACATTTTTTTAAATTAAAACTTTGGTCATGACTCAAAATATTTTAACATTTAACGTCAATTATTAGATCATTAAAGTCCTTCCTTTTAGATATCTTTTCGAATATAAAGTTTTAAAAGATTTTTATAGAGCAAGGGGAGGATTTAATAATAGAACTCAAGAATATCTAGAGAAAAGTACATCAGATTCTGCCAAAAACAAAAATATTTGCATACAAAATGTTTTATTCTTTTAGAAGTGCTAAGCTATTTAATCTCTTGCTAATAGAATTCCAGTTATGTAGGACGTATAACCACTTCTCTAAAACAGAAAGTATTGCACTAGTGTTGCAATAGAAGTAATATATTTTGAAAATAATGTATTTTATTTTAAGTATGAATAGTTTGTTTATAAGAATCGTTGTTTGTAATATAGTTTTGTACCACAGTTTCTATTTTAATTTTATTATTGGTTAACTCCAAAGAAAGGATAACATTATTTTAAATAACAGGTTAGCAATTGCTATTTTTCCTTTTCCCATTTATATGTAATTGTATGCCATGGTAAATCCTAATTAGGCTAGTCCTAAAGGTTTACCTATTTTTTCACGTTTAATAAATATTGATTAAATTGAGTTTTTAATTTTTGAGAAGAGTAATATTTGATATTAAAGCCATGTATTTTAATTTTCTCAGTTTCCTTAGTAAAGTGTTTTATGTACAACATATATTATTTAGTATGTGAAAATTACATTATCATTTCATAATGGCTGAAAAAACATGTTTACGTTTTGTATGGCCAATTTGTTATTTAAAAAATGGAGCCTCATCAAGGAAATAATTAAATTTACGTAAGTTACAATTATAACTAGTATATTATAATAATTGTTATGATGGTTTAACATAAATAATACTATAAATATTGGCTTATCTTTACATGTTTTAAATTGTTTTTAACCTTCTAACATTGATTATTTACTGTAATGTTTATAAAAAAAATATATATATAATAACAAAAAAAAATGTTATTACTTCCATCATGGGGTTTAATTTTTATACAAAAAAATCCTTTGCAAAATTAAAAATTAAGTTTTTTGCAGAAAATTTTGATTAGAGATATGGCCAAAATTTAAATTAAAGACAAGTGTACAGCTTAAAAACCAGTTTAATTTAATATCACGTTCGATCTTTATTTCTATTTGAAATTTTTAGATATGGGCTTTTTTATTTCCCTGAAGTTCTATATTTTGAATGTTGGGAAACTTGTAACACTCAAGTTGAAAATACATTTGGAGAGATTTTGAGTTCTAAGAAAAACAATCCAATAGTAGTAAATAATAACACAAACTTAAATATTGTAAATTTAGAGTTCCATCTTAAAAGTTAACAAGGTTAGTCAAACACTTGCTTTTACATTTGAAAATTCTTGCAACCCTACCCCCACCCCCTCAACATAACCCTTTTACAGATCTGGGATTTGAAATAATATATTTTTCTTATATCCTTTATGTATGAAATAGTCGGATTTCAATTAAAACCAAGTAACTAATTCTATTAGTTTTCTCGGTATAGGCCTACTTTACTGCAGTCATGGTCTGTTAAACACACTGTATATCAGTATAAATGGTATGGCCCCAAATTGGTGCAAAAAGTACTGAAGTGTCCACAAAATAAAACAAAGCTAGACTAATTAATATTAAAAAAATTGGTATTAATAATTTTAAATGTTTTTCTATTTAAAGCGCATAGCTCAGCTGATTGAAAAGCTTCAGTGTTTATACAAACTGTCATGAACGCTATTTCTCTTTTCCATTAACAGTCGATTTTCATTTTTTGAAACAATAATTTATTGTTCAAAATTTTAGGTTAGATTTTTGTTTAGGAATATGCTCATGTCAGCTGGCTCTTGTTAATAGTTATTAATAGTAATTACCATGTAAGTAAAATTTTGCTTAAACATCGATAATATGCTACACATTTATTTAAAATAAATTAAATATTCATGTGAACACACCCAGAAAGCGGTTAGCGTGTGAAGCACGTAGGGGTCTCCTTAGTTTAAACTAAAGTAAGTCATTGTGGCACATACAAAATGTATAGATCAGAAGGAGGTCTGCGGCAAGCAACAAATAGTATTACAAATTGCAGCTTCCAGCACATGCATTACTTTACAAATAACCTAACATCCATCTAAGCTGATTTATCTTTTTATTCCCACAAAGTACAATAATCAATAACAATAATTCCCACCGCTCTACAAGTAGCCTATCAGATTAGTATCGGCTGGTCACGTGGCTCGTCACTCGCATGCTAATCACCGACAGCCACCGAGGCTCTCATAATTTGATTACCTAGACGCACACACTCCAAACACTTGATAAACCCAATAAACATGTTATTTTCTAATCAGCTAATGCGGACTTATAAAGGTCAGTACACTTTCTAGATTACGTTGATGGAATATATTTCAAAACTGGAGCGCTGATCCCAGTACGCATTACTTTGATTGCCATTTGTTTTTAATTGGTCGGAACAATTCTCTGTATAGGATATAATTTTTATTTATAAAACGAATTATATTTAAATTGCACGAGTTTGTTGTTTCTGTATTAATGAAGATTATCCTGCAGATAGGATTTCTTTCTCCGAATTTTGAAAGTATGTCATTATGTGCCTTCAACGTATATTTAGATTGTTTGCGCTTAAATTGAAAACAAACTGTATATAATAACAAAAATATATCAAATCTAAACATAGTATAAAGTCAATTTCCTTAGGAGTTTGATTGTTAAAAAGACCCACTGACAGATTTCGATACTATTTCTTTTGAATAACTGTTCACTTGTAAATGAAAGTTTAAATAAAATAAAAGTTAATGTATACAAAAAGGGAGACAATCAAGGACGATTTTGGTGAAGCAACGTGAAAAAAAACTGGTTTGTAACTGAATCTTTATATGATGTTGTTTTTCAATCTGACTGCATTTTGATCACTGTCTTTTCCCACGGAACGCATACAGTTTACCAAATTCAATGAAGCTCTAAAGTATGCTAACCTACTAACCTACAAATATTTAAAAAATATATTACTTTTTTAAGAATTTGGAAAGGAGCTTAAGTTAGGTAAACACTAGCAAGAGAGTAGTTAAAAAAATTTATTAAGGAAACACTTTTTAATCATGTTCTAAAATTTGGTTTTCAAGATGTTCCAGAAAATATTGGTGAAAATCCCCGTTTATTTCAAAACGTATTGCAAATAAAACGTCTAAGAAATTAATACTGATACATAGATCCTCAAATATTTTACACGAAAACGTTAGCAAATTCAAACGAACTGCGTGAACTATACGCTTAATGATGCGATATTTTAATATTACATTTGGAAATTGATTTGTTTTATATTTGTATAAACTTTATTTTAAAATATTCATTACAATATCGATTTAAAGTATTCACAATGTGTTACATTCACGATTTTTATAGAATTTTAGAAGCTTTGGATGGAAAGTTTTATAGATTTTGGATGTCTACGTATGTCCTTATGTTTAGGTAAATTTAAAAGAACTTCTATCAAAATTAAACTCGAAGGTTTACTCATCTGACGAGGGAACAGTGCCTTACGGATAGACAAGAAAAAACTACGATAACATCAGGGACTTCTGCGTGCTTCGCACGCCATTCCCATTTCTACTTCTACATAAGTATTTTCTACATAAGCTTTTTTTACAGTAAATCATAATCTCAAAGCTTAGATGATAAATAATAGTCAAGGATAAAAATTATTTAAAATAACCAGCATGACTTAAGCATATTTTCAAACAATATATTATAATCTAAAAGTTAGAACAATCCATTGTTTCAATGAATGAAATCAGCTGTTACTGGGAATTGGAAATAGACTATGGAAGTTTAGAGTAAACAGTTGATTATTGTAAAAACACTTGACATTATCAATCAGCACAGCTGTGTGTTTTTAAATAGACAAATAATAGCATCTTTTAACAAATTTTTTGACCTAAGCTTTCTTTTACATTTTTTAAAATTTAAATTTTTCCCATGTTAAACTTAAACTAGTAGACCGAATAGCAATAACCAATTTTAAATTTTAAATGAATGTTAAATATAAGAATTCCCTTTGGTTCGGCCTACATGCGCAAGTAGATTTTAAAGTACCCAGTTGCTAGGCGCTAAACAAATCTATTCGACCCTCACAGTTTCATACACCTGATTTTGGTAATAAGTACAACATTTAGGCTACAGCGATTTTGTTGTTCTGATATTTCATTTCGGCCACCCCTTGGAATTACTCTTTTGTAATTTTTCATTTTGGTCGAAAGAAATTGTTTTAGAAAAAACGTCTTCGATAATAGTTAGAAGGTTTACAATAACTTTAAACGGATTTGATACTGTGCCTGACATAGGCCTACTTTATTTTTTATTTTTTTTACAACTATTATTTTTTCTCCCTTTGAACTAAATGGTTGGTGTTTAAAAAAAACCTTTTGTAGTTTGTACTACTGTTAATAGGTTTAATAACTCTAAAAGGATTCAATATTTTTCAAGCTAAGGAAGTTGCAATGATTTTTCCATTTTTAACCGCTTGGTCCGATGATGCCCACTAACGAACTCGACCGAGATTTTTCCGTCAATGAATCAGTCTGAAAGTAATTTGTGAAATATTGTGGCAGTTATTGTGTCCATAAAAAAGTGACACGATAATATTATTAATATTAATATTGTATGATTTATACAAAACTCTATTGGATACTGTCTTAATTTAAAATCCAGCGCGATTTAACATAACGGGATTTTTTTAAACTTAATTTTTTAAATAAAATGGTAAGATTGTAATTCCATTCGGATTGTTTTACCTTCCTTTTATTAAATGACCCCTCATTCATTTCGAAATCTTAAAAACTAAGAACAATATTTGACGGAATTATTTAATTAAAGAAATGTCTCATCGACTTTCCACTAGAGCCCGTACAGTGTCTGCTGATTATTTTTAGAATGCACATACAGTATTTACACAATAAATATTAATGTAATCCTCTTTTACCAACTAAACCGAAAACAACGTGTCCCATTTCCTTCTTGTTATTGACCTAAACTCTACACAGAATATGATATTATTTTAAGAGATATCAATGGAGTTTGAGTCGGATGAGTGGAATATGGCGGCAAGATCGATGCCTGGCTCAGTGCAGGATTGGCGGAGGGTTCTGGTGGGGAAGCCTGGATTATCAACCGCTTTGTTTTTACTCCCACCACCTTCACCTTCTTCATGGGCAAATCGACCACAATTCCTTCTTTATAAATAGCTCTATAATTACTATACACTTATTGAGAGAGCAAATCCTGGCAGAGTTAAAGGATTTCAGCACTGATTGGGCTGCTTCGTATTTATTTATCTCGCAGAAATTGAATAAAATCATGTTGACAAAGTACATGGAGAAACACAAAATTAAATGATCAGATTTTAATATTCTCGTTTTTGAGACATAGGCTTCATGTTTTGACCTTGATTACTTATTGATAATGACGTTTTATTTTAAAATATATTGTAAATAAAATAAATGTATTAATTATCTCCTTGAGTTTTGAATTCTGAACAAAAAAGAGGTTCTTACTGAACGTAATAAAATGTTGGCCATTATTTTTAAATGGTTGGAAATGGCCAAAGTTTAAAATAAAAAATGTGTTCAGTTTTAAAAGACCTTTAATTTTCTGTTCATCTCAACATACAATGCAAATTTAAATTCGTTAGATATGAACTTTTACACTACCCAGAAATTCAAAATTTTAAAATGTTGGAAAATTTGTAGAAAAGTGCCCAGTTGTACGTTTGAAAGGATAATTGTACATCATTTGCAATAGTAAAATTTAGAGTTCTGATGGTAAAACTGTTCAATAACAGTAAATAAAAACAAAAATTTTATAGGTTTAAGGCTGCCATATTGAAACTGGAGCAGGTAGGTCAATGTTTTTAAATGTTCTTCAAACACAACCCAGAGGCTAGAAATATACTTTTTTGAGTTCTGGGATCTGGAAAAATGTTTTCTTTAGATTCTTTATGTGCGAAGTAGTGGCTTTCAATTAATTGAACCGAGTGTCTACTCTGATTGCTTTGATTACGCTGATTGCATGAGGTGCGTTATACCCAGAATATAAAACAATTAGCTGTTATAACCAGTGTCGCTCGCAGGTAAGGATCTACTGAAGTGCGGTTAAATTAATTTATAAATGACTATAAAAGTATACTTTCAATTTTTTAATATTCAAGAAAATTATAGCTGTCAATTTTCATAAGAATATAATTAATGGTGACTACATTTTAATAGTAGTTTACGCAACGATTGTATTATGAAGGCCTTTAAGTCACGAGTGAGATGTAAGTTGGAACACGAGCGAAGCGAGTGTTCTAAATATCTCACGAGTGGCTTAAAGGCTGAATACAATCGTTGCGTACACTACTTTATCTACACCAAAAATATACAGGCTATTTGATGTTTGATGTTGATTGTAGATTTAATCATTGAATAAATAGACCAAAGCGAACTAGGTTTCTTATCTTGGGCCAATTCCTCAAAATACGCAATGAAAACATTCTCGGAAAACGAACTAACACCATTTCTAGTTTTCCACTCCATAAACTGGTTATAAACCTTTTCATAACGAAATTTAGATTTTTCTGGCAACAAATTGTTCAGAGCCGAATTTGCTTTTGTATTAATTTCCTCTGGAGTTAAACAAAATTCATCACTATCACTCATGTTTGCGGAATGCGTCAACTCACGTTTGAGGTTAGTTACAATAACACACTAACATCCGGAACGTATGGGTACAATCAGCTGATGTACGAATAGCGTTATTTTTATTACAACTCTACTTCCGTCAAATGACGAGCTCTCATTGGTCTAGAGCCTATTATGTAAAGTGACTCCTGTTAGGTAATGATATCATTACCTAATCGGGTTGGCTTTTGGTTTGTAATGTACCTCTTTCTGATGTTACTTGTAATAGCGTTATTGGTGTTTATTGCAATGGTCGTAGATAAAAACAATTTCCTTTTTGGAAAGTGCAAACATTTTTTTTAAAACTAAGAAAAACTGTACACAACCATTGTAGGATCAGACCAATAATGTTCCATCAGTTTCAGTTAAACGTTAATTTAAATTATAACTTCTGAGTGATGTCATTCCAAGTATTGATATAATGTACTGTTCGGCTATTCTGCCATTTTCAAGTACAGTGGCACTTACAGTAATACAAAAAGTATTGTTACTCAAAAACATAACACGCACTCTTAATTCTAAATCATATTATTTCATAACAACATAGGAATCGTGACACGCAAGGAAAGTTGTCCCAAAGTATTGGCGTACAGTGTTTTTACTTGTAAGAATGTACTTAAGTGTTTTTGTGTTATGACAAAGGGAAACATGCAGTGTGGCAATATGTACGATAATTATCTTATTTGTTCGACAACTTTACATTTTCTCAACTGTAAATAATTTTGTACGATAATTTACGAGATGTGCTACTTTGTGTCATTATTTTATATTAAAGCAACCCACCACCAAAACATCTCTAATTATCAAGTGTCTAATTATCAACACGCATTCGCACAGTGAGACAGATTTTGAACAAGCCTATAAGTATAAAATTGAACTTGTTATAGAAGGTCCTTTATACATAGAATGCTTTTAGTTGTAAATCTGACAAAAAATCGTTTTCATCTTTTAGACCAAAATTTATACCCTGGAGTACAGAAACTAAATTTATCTACGCAAGTAAAACACGTTTTCATAGAAAGTAAAGGTAGTTTTTAATTTGTTTTAAAAAAATGTTTATCGAGCGGTTGGAAGAAAGTGAAACTGCCAGTTTTCTATTATGTAAGATGGGTTTTAAATCTTAAAAATTTAAACAAAAATATTGGTTAATTTATTATTTTGGTTATACTGTACAAAAATCAGTTTGATAAAAATCACAACTAAAAATTCTTAGCAATTTATATTTTAATGTGGGCTTCATAAAACCATTATTTTTTGAAAGTATAGAAGTGTACGTTATTTTCTCATTACACATTAGACAGTCTCTCCATAATATTATTTTGGAAGCTAATATAATATGTACTTATGTGTACTTGTTTTTTTTTTTTTAATTTTTTATATATTTTAAGAGAAACTTAATTATTATAAAACCAGATCCGCTTTATTTTTTATCCTGCTATAAAAGTATATGTTATTTTACTTACTGAGATAGTCGTATATATTCAAGGTCAGCTATTTTTAATATATTGCAGCAGTAAATTTCGTGCTTTTTTCGAACTTCTGAAGAATTTTCCTCAGAAAATAGGAATTTGTAAATTTTGTGCAAATCCTTTCAAAAAGAGTTTTTTACTATTTAAGAATCTTAAAAAATCCACTCAATAATACTCAAGAAATAAAAATATACAATGATAATTTTCCTCTTTTTTTATAGTAGTAGGCCCTATAGGCAACATTTTGGATAACATCGATATTTGGAATGCAGTTATATTATATATAAGTTTTTTCTTTATTATATATAAAAACTCCTGTCATTCCAGCAAAAACTTTGGTCCTACTTTATCTACCCTCACTACCCTTCCGATCCAAGTGGCTCTGTCCTAATCGTCATTTATTTGAAAATATCAGAGTATAAAATAATTTATTATAATTTGGAAACCACGAGTGTAGATGGAAAGCGAGACTATTTATTTTTGTCACGAATTGCCGCGGGAATTGGTGAGCGGAGCGAGCAGGGGTCAGAGTTCTTTAATCCTTT
This sequence comes from Philaenus spumarius, assembly GCA_018207615.1. Taxonomy (NCBI): domain Eukaryota; kingdom Metazoa; phylum Arthropoda; class Insecta; order Hemiptera; family Aphrophoridae; genus Philaenus; species Philaenus spumarius. The sequence continues at coordinate 284,698 of JAGFPH010000500.1, forward strand.
ATTATAATTATTGCTATTTTTTGTGTATTTTCATTTACATAATACGTTTTAAGCGTTCCTGTACATCCACTCGTGTTGTCTTTTGTTTAAACAAATACACAAATGTTGGACTCGCAGTACAAACCGTCGCGTCGCCCCCAGTCCGTTAGTTTTCTCTCTGCATTGTACAAGCGGCAAAATATATGCTAACGTACGTGTATTGACTTGTTGTAGAATGCCATGTATTGGAATACCATGCCGTGTTTACTATCGCTGTGTACACTCACAACAAAACACAATAGCTCGGCGACCTTAACATAAAAGTCAGATGAATTAAAATGTGGTCAAATTTACTAATAGCAATAAAATGTTATGGTCAACGCAAACCAATGGAATGGACTCAACCGACACTTACTCCGTTTAAACCGTGCTAGAAACAAACAGTTTAATAGTATCTAATGGCGTTAATAAAATTCTGAGAATACATTTAAATATATAAACAGTTAAATGTGTCAACTTGAAAATCAACAAATATAATAATTTGAACTGGTGAGTTAAATTACGTGAAAACTTATAGCCCATGTATTTCATAACTATTTACAAATTATTTTAGATTATTTCTGCGCCAAAGACAAAGATTTGTCAAAAAATTGCTAGTTTTCTTACAGTCGCCATTTTGTTTTTAGCTTGTCAATTTGTATCTCAAAGACGGATATATTAAGTCGATAATTTTATGGAGTTTTACAGCACAAAGGAAAAACTGGAAAAACTATAAACAAATTCCAACAACGCAATTCAAAACACCTGACTTTTAAAATATTTAATGTTGTATATATCTCGGAATCCGTTACACAAATATTGACTTTATCAATGATACAAAAATGAACAATTTTGTTCCTGGTAAGAACCTAAATATTTTACAGTTATGCTTTCACCTACAGAAAAAAATATATAACTAATTTTATTACTGAAAAAAAAAACATGGTATGAAAAAACTGTTGAATTTAGAAATTTTGTTAATAATTAATATTGTAAACTGTCTTTGGCTTATAAATAATACTTAAAAGTATTACTAGAGAGTTTTGAAACACCCTATACACATAATCTAAAGAGTTTAGCCTTAACTTCAGTAGAAATACTGGAATTTGCAAATAAATTAAATAAAATTTAGGTCTATAGATATCAAATTAAACAGACCCATAGCAAATATTTGTTAATTGAAAATATTTGAAGGCTAAATGTACAATAATGTAAGATTTTACTGTTAATTACTAAAATCAGCTGTTAACTGTAAAATATCTAAACTTGCATGTCGGTTGTTTCTCAGTGGCATTTCCATTAATTAACAACTGACTTCATTTTTAAATATTATCTCTAATTTTAATAAATAGGGTTTTGTTTAGGAGTATGCCTAAGTCATGCTGGTTCTATTTAACCTTTACGATACCATCTGTTACATTGTAAACTTAATAATTTGATTTAAGAATCATTTTTTATTTGATAAAGATTTGAATTTATAATTAATTACTAAAAATAAATTATAAAGTGTGTACTTCAAGGAAGGTAAGAGATTTGTGTACTGAGCATGTATGGTCTTATTAGTACTGAACCATACTAAACGCAAAATATGTAAAAAAAAAAACCAAAGGGTATAATTTTTGGTACAAAATATCAATTTTGTCCAAAAAGAGCAATCTACAAAAACAAAAGTTTTACTAGTAAAAAATAATACAGTAAATGAAAGTCTACAAAATGAATAGTAGAATTAAATTCAGATTTTGATTCAAAGGCTTAGGTGTTTGATTTAATGACAACATTGTTTCATTAGTTTTCAATAATGACATATTTGAAATTTTTGTCCCATTATACGTTTTAGGTACAAACAAACTTTTTTTTTGCAAAAGCTCCGACGGACTATATTCTGTAAAAAATTTCCGTAATAAACAAACATCCATAGTATTAGCCCGAATCTAAACGGAAGCATTAAACTTTGAAATCAGGAATGTTAAACCCTCGACTTCATTGAACTTGAATATCTACAAAAACAATTATTGATGTGTTTGAGTGCCATTGAGTGGTTTAAATTAGATGTTAAAGGTTTTACACGGCATTGCTTAGCATTCTTTACAGATTCTGTAGTAAGGAAATGCAGCAGAACTATCTGGGATTGTTTCAGTCAAACATTTCAGTTCAGTAAGTAGTAAAATCCGTGCTCACTCTTTCCTTATTATCGAAATGCCGATTCGTTACATAAAAGTAAACGAAATAGACATGGTGTCACCCGGAAAATGTTAAAAAAAAAATTATTTTGAAAGTGTTTCCAACGGGAAAAGCTACAAAGGAAAGCTCCCCCAGCCCTTAAAAAGAAGGGTTGTCACTAGAGAGGGATGAAGGAATCCTAATGTGATTATCCCAAGATAATGAATGGTGAAACTAAATATGAGACGAGGAAGCTGACACTCGGAGGATTAATAATTTGCTGTTTCATTAATTTTCCAGCTCTCCCATAATCTCAGCGCGCGAAGCCCAATCTGTCCTTTAATAAGAAATATTAAACCAAAGGAATGTAAAGACTGAAACAATTCTTTGTCAAAGGAGATATAATTTGTAGTTTCTTTAAAAGTTAATTTTGATAATAAATATTATTTGCTGTGGAAAATGTAGTAATTATTATAAATGGTGAACAATGAAATTTTTATTATTTTTATTCCTAAATCATAAAAAAAACAAATACAAGGTCGGAAAAAATATTAATACATAATGTACACATTTGCATAAAAAGCAATGAATAAAAATAGGCCTATATCTATTCTTAACTAATCTAAACATATAATTAAGGAATTCAGAAGATGGATCGAGGTTAGAACCTGTTTTGAGCCAACCTTGAATTTATTTTCAATAAGTACACTTTAATGAAAGTAGCAACCAAGGGTATCACTGAGGATGACATCTTAATCGTTGAACCACGTTTGATTTTTAAATGTATGTGTGTGAGAATTAGTGGTATTGTTATTATTCCTAAATAATTTCTACTCACTCGTCAAGCTCAAAGATTTATTAAAATATTCACAAATATTAGTAATCTCAACTCTTACATAAAATAGGTTGTTTAGTAGTCAGCTGATCCCAGTTTATTTTTTGTAAAATTGTACTTGTAAATACAATTAATATTACTAGAAATCCAAGTGCCTTCATGACGCAGAAAACAATGGTACTAGTAATTTAGTACATTTTGTTTTGTAAATTTTACTACTAAAACCAATTCATGCAACAGGCTTCTGGCTTGAGTTTGCCATACACTAAATTCGCTTAATCTCTCTTCCACGTCCGTGTGCTATCGAAATCAGTTTATACGTTGTTTAGATAAACACAATTTAAGGATCTATGTAGAGCAGAGCACGATTTACAAGAGTCAGTAGACAAGTTGTTTCCCGATACTTTAAGTTGACAGAGGGAATTGTTGTTGCCAACAAGGGGGAAAGAGAAAAGCTAACAGGAGTTATGGCGATATGGAGTTACCATGTGTGAAGGTTCCCAAGCAACTCACACAGTCAATACAACAAACACTCTACTACACGGGTTAGAGATGGTATTCCGAACTTGTTTTACAATGTTCTTAAAACTACTTCTGTAATCATTGTAACATTAACATTATTTACACTCATGCCTTCAAAACTAAAATCATTTGATAATTTAATTAAATATTTTTTTTTATAAATCTACTGTTAATTAGCTCTAATATCATAGTTTTTAAAATATAGCTTAATGTAATAATTTGATCCGTTTATCTATTACCACAATCTCTTAAAAATAGTATTTATATTTTTCTTTCAAATTTACTTATACTTTGTGTCATAAAATCGAATTATTAAATGAGTTCATAATTTGATTTTATAAAATTATTTGAAAATATTTTTCTTTAATTGTTTTAATTTGTTTGAACAATAGTCACCTATTATTTCAAATCCCTTTATAGAAAGAATAGTTTTGAAGAATTAGTAAAAATGTAAATAATATAGGTCGAGAACAATATAACTTTTATAGTGCCTTACAAGGAAATACTCGAAAAAATTCATTTAGCTTGTTCAGTTTGAGGAAGGTAGTATAACCTTATACAGCTTTGGTTTGTGTATTTTTATTTACTACAATTAAAGGGTGTTCTCAGAAATGAAAATTTTACCAAAAATTGATAATGATATATCCTTTTATACAATGTCCAACTTGGAGATATTTTTACAAGTATTCCAACACTAAAACAATTTTATTTCTGGGATATAAAAAAGCCGATATCTAAAAATTTATGTAGCAATGTAGGTCAAGTTGGATATTAAATTAAGGCTTTTTAAAGCTTAACATGTTTTATTAAAATTTTGGGCACACTTCTAAACCCTGACTTTTACATTTTGTATAAAAACAAAAATAAATTAGCAGCGTATGAAGAAAATAAATAAATAAAATGTAGATATTGTAATCGTTTTTAAATTAATGTTATGGAGGTTAATAAAATCTGTAATAATGAAAAAATATACGAACTTTTAGAGGATATTTGTTGCAGCCTGCATATATAATTAAAGTATCAAAGTTTCACTTAATTTATTGATTGTATTAGTAGCTCATTAATTTAGCAGATAAAATTAGTAAAACATGTTTAAAACACAAATTAAATTAAGAAAAGATTATAAAATAAAAAGTCATATTAATATCCCTACTTTGATTAATAATTAAATCTACTGTTGAAGCCATGTAGTGTGCATAATTTGAACGCCTTTAATGAATTATGAAGCGAAACTGAACATTCAACACTTTTCATCACGAAACTGATTGCAGGTTGACTTTTATGGCTTACCATATTTTATAGATGTTTGTATATAAATAGATTCCTACAGTGAAATAAGTTACAATTTTTTAGTTTTTTTTTTAATAAGCTTTCTTTTTGAATTGTAATTCACTTTGGCAAATTTGGTAAATTTTTAAAGACAAATACGATACAATCAGAAATAACACAAGCTACTGAAACCTTTCCAAGCGAGTTATATGTTTACCTATTTATGTATGAAAGTATTAAGTGTTATTTTCTAGCTCTTTAACTATATTTACAGACGAAGTATCAGCTATATTTTTGTAAAGGAAGAAAGGCTTTGGACTTGATTGGCATATAGCCAAAAAATAAGTCGTATTTAAACTACTTCATTGTCTGCTAAATATATATCGGGAAAAGGAAAATATTTGCAAAACAATTACATTTATTAAATTAAATCTTTAATTATATTGAACTTTAAAATAAAACCAATAGTAGAATAAAAAGAACGAGCTACAATTACATTAAAACCATTTGACAAGTACCAGGTTCAACATTTATTCAAAAAATTATGAACTATATAAAAATACTAAGGAATTAAACCTATGATCTGAAAGACCCATTAAAAACCAGTTTCTCAATATCTTTAAAAATTAAATTCAAATCGTATTAAGTGATACAAAATTAATAATTAAAATTATTAACGGATGTAATTTAAATTATGCATTATTAATTCATATAGTGAACCAAACCTAAAATACTAAAACCTAAAATAGCAACCAAACCCAAAATACTAAAACCAGAGAACGCTCATTAACAATGCGTCCCACCTCTTTTCAACAATTTAATAACTACTTTAAATGTAAACTAAAATAATCACATGAAGTAGTAAATTTGGAAATATTTCAGAATATTCATAATTTTGTCTCATAACAGTTCATTAAATAAATCTGGCCATAAATATTTGTGTTAACATTTTGTATTATACAAAACTACACAAATTGAGGGTGTTTTATTTTGACAATATGCGGAAGAACCTAAAAATCTGTTAAATTCCTTACATTTTCATCACTATTTTATTACGTCACAATATTTATAAAATATTTATTGTATTTCAATGGAAATGTTCTTCTTGAAAACTGTAAACAGAGCTAATTAAAACATGTAACTGACACACCATAGACGACACATTAAGGTTGACGTATGTGACTCGTTGCTTGCTATCATTCACCTAGACTATAAAGAAATGTGAATTAGTTTTTCTTTAAACATTAAATATTATTTAAGGGACTTCTACTTGACAACATCCTACGTTCAGTCAATGTTTGTTGTTGGATGAAACAGATTGAGCGACTGAGTGACGGATGTGACGTCAGATGTCAGTCATGTCACTTTGTCTCCATTACTTCAGTTAATGTCTCCTCTAAGACGTGTCTCACTTTGAGCTCACGCTTTATTACAAAATATATTTACATAATTGACTTTCGTGTAGACAGCCATTTTGATTCTTAGTTCATTATTGAATTTAAAAATTTCTCTTATTCGACAAAATATTTATAAATAAATATATCGCTTTTTACAGTTAGGAGTCAAATTGCCTGTCTTCTTGTTCATATGAAGAAGACACGACAATCATTTACTAAGCAATAATTTAATGTAGACTAAACTTGCTACTATGCTTTAAAAACAAATTAGTGTAAACGATTACCAAAAATCTCCAATATATTCAGAAAATTTTATATTTTCGTGTGAATTAAGAATTTGCAAAAATCTTGTGATAGGCCTAAATGTTATCAAAAATACAAATCCTAATTAAAGGTGCATTCCAAATTTAGTAAATATTAAATTTGAAAATATTTACCATAATTTGTATTTAATATAAAAGTAGAAGGTATCCGGTCGCTTCGCTCGTCACCCCTTAAACATTAGCGGCTCAACAAATGAAAACAAATTATTGTATAGACTGATATTTTCAAAGAAATTGCGATTGATTTATGTCAAAGAAATTTGGATCGTGTTAAGGTGTTTGCTCCTGACGCATTCCCAGAGTTTATTCATGAATGACCGGAATTTGTTTATCTAGTACACAGTAATATAAATATTTGGATCAAGTATTGGGTTATAAGAATACGGATAGGCCTACAGCTTTTTAAATCAATATATTTTAAGATTGTAGTATGGCCAGTTTCAAAAATTTTCCTTTATGTAAGTTTAATTTTTTACATATTTTATTATAAACCTGACAACTTCAAAGTGAGTGAATACCTGAAGATTACAGTCCCCCCCCCCCCCCGAAGAGTGTTGTAATATAACGAAATATATAACAAGTATACTATTACAATTAAAAACCGATAAATGTATTTACTTGCTTTCAACACATTCTAAAACTAAATCAATATAGGTTGATATATTGTTACTAATTTAAAATCATAATTTTTACAACTTATTTTAATAATTTTTACACATGAAAATTACTAACATGACCATTTTTACTGAAATTTGGTCTATAATTAACAAAATGTTTTAATTCCCAAACTCAAAACACAATTTCCGAAATTAAATCAATTTACCCACTTCATGCAGCAAAGCAAATTTAATTTAGAGTTTTGTTTCGCAAAATAAAGTCCAATATTTGTGAATCGAGAAATTACCGGGCTCAGGAGACCTAACAGAAGGAAGGAGGGGATTATTTGAGGTCGCTGGTATTTGATTGCCGCCGAACCGCCGTGTTTTTGGTTAGGGAGAAGAAAACGACGTCTCACACCAAAGTCTATTCACTTTTTATATGCATTCGTTTTATTTTACACACGTTTCCAGGCGGGTAGTTTCCACCCTCGGAGTGGGGATGTCAAGAAGCACCGGAACGTTGCGCTCTACAACCTATTGCCGGTTTATTGCCGACAGCCGTGGGCGATTTGCGGTTGGTCCGTAGCCCTCCCTCTCCCTTCTACTCACCGGGAATCGCTATTAAGACTTCCACTAAACGAATTAAACTTCTCAGCTACAAGTCAAAGTGCGGACAAATTGTTTACAGCCGCGTTTTACAATTGGAATAAAAACACTTTACAATCTGGACGTTTAAGGGTCGAGGTAGTGTTTTATTTTATACAAAGGTTTTCCAGATATTGAAGCTTAATTTGCACGGAATCCCTGAGAGTTGCTGTTGTTAGAAATTTCTTTGTATTGCCTAAGTAGTTTAACAAAATTGCCTTTTATATAGGTACATTCGTTTAAGGTTTTCACTTAATAGTTTTAAGATGTTTTTGTAATCTTTTATCTGTCATTTAAGTCTTCTTGCTTAGCTTTATTTTAAGACTACCTTTAATTATACTTTATTTACTTGAAAGAAAATTTAATTTAAACCTCAAATGGGATTTGGGGACATCCACCAGTCTCTTCTTGAGACAATTATCGCTTGACAAAAAGTGTGCCTAATAGAGAGTTGCCAAGAAAAAAGGAAACACTAACTATCATATTTATTTTATAACGTATCTATTTCATTTAATATTATTTTTAAACTTGTTTACAATTATTTTTACTATGAATTTTTCAAAACGTATGGTATAAATCTTCAAAGCTAAATTATTATGATAGCTTAGATATATATTATTTTCGTATATGCCATCACGTTCTGAATAAAAAATGATTCATTGATTATTAAAATTTGAAAAGAAACATTTTATACAATTAATTTAAACTAACACCTATCCTTTAAGCTGACTTAGATATTCTGAAATTCTTAATAACATTTGGAATTAGTTTACAAATAAACTATTAATATCGTTGGTTTCACTTTTAACACTGTCCACTTTTCTGTAATCACGTTTAATATAATTTTCAATTTCATATTACTTCTCACTTAATTATAGTTTTAAGTAATTGGTTGTGTTAAATCTCACTTCACATTCACATTGTACACAAATTTTTATATGTATCCTTTAATTATAATGTTTTAAAATTACTTGTACAATATTTTATTTGATATTTAAGTTTTAAGTTTCACCCCCATTAGCCTTTGTGCCTAGGCCCAACTCCACCCAGACTCCATAAATATTTTTCTTTTCCATTTATTGAATTTATACAATCTGATAGGAAATGCTCATCCTAACTTATTAATCAAGTTGCGGTGTTTATTGTTTAGTATTAGACGAATAACAAAATATATCAAAATTAATGACGTTTGGCTCAAACTGTTGGTATTTATAATTTGATGTATATATTAATCTGGAGACACTGGTTACAGTATTATAGATATTGTCAGGTAAAAAAAGTACAAATATCAAAACATCCAACAGTACACAATAACATTAACAATAACAAAGTCAATATTTATAGTAAAAAACAATGTCCAGGACATCAACTAGAAAAAACTTACTTAACGAATAAAAAGGATTGTTTAAAATCCAGACATACATTGTTTTTTTTAATTTCTGAAAGCCCACAGAATAAGCTCCTGTAGAGAGCAGATTGAACTTAGACCTACTTACATAACCGTCAGATGTCTGGGTTTTTTACTAAGTCTAGCAGAAGGCTCGTGTTTGAGTATGCCTTTTCGGGTATTGGTATGTATTTCGTGGTTAGTCATTAAACTACCTAGTTTATATTTTTTACTCATCAGGCATCCAAAAATATATTGATTAATGACTGATGGTATTTTTTTTTTTTTTGCTTAAATGTGCTACAATGCTCGTATCAAGATTTAAAAGCAAGAGCAATACTCTGTAAATTTTGACTGAATTTACTGACTGACCAAGCTAAGAGACCATACAATAATATACTACGCAAATAGAAAATATACCTAGATAAGTCATCAAACATTTAAATTGAAATTCCATACACCCATCTTGAGAACAAGATCTTAAACTGTCCGTTTCATACATTTGGTGTAGGGAAAAATTAACAATATTTTGTTTTTCTTTAGACAATTCGTTAGCGGCTTTCACTTATGCGTAGTAATTGATCTCTTTTTAAATTAAAACTCTTTATCCACAGTTATGCCATCTATACTTTTTTTAAAATAATACTTAATAATTTTAAAAAAAGTCCATTGCAAATTCATTAATTTTCCATAAAATTTATATTATGCTAATTACCGACAAGAATTTATGTTTTATTGATAAAATAGTCAGCTGATTGTATTTAAAATCCCAAACTTTGATTAACATAGCATAACAACCAATTCAACAAAATAATAGAAACTTTCGGCTGTATTGTTTCTCATCTGTTTGTTTAACCTAACCATAAAATTCCGATTGAATTAAATGCTCGTACTATATTGTAAAATTTGCAGATAAGCAAAACTACCGTTTGCTGAGATTACATTAATTTGACTTTTCCTTGAGGGTATGCAACTCAAGGACGAAACAGTCCTATTCAATATAACTTTCCTTTCGTCGAATTTTGAAGATAATCTTTTATACTTTTCAGGAAATCGTTCATGAACATCTAAATTATAGTTCGTAGGAGACAAAAATGGTAAATTATCAATTTGTATAAAAGATTTTTGCTTACTAACAAGATAAAAACATGATTTTTATTCGAGTCACTGTAACAGTAAAACATAAGAGCAAATTTTGTTATCTACTGATATTAATTGGAGCTTTCTGCAAATTAAAATGTCGTGTTCACATGGCGGAAATAAAAAATAAGACTGCCATTAGTAAAAATATAAGTGTACTCATGATCGATATACTAGTCGCGCTAGAGCGCTTTACCAATGCTATGTCACAGGCCAGGCTGACTCTGCTCACTGAATTCGTTTCATTTACTCGAGTGATATTACACACCCATAACCTAAACGAAATTAATTGATTCAGTTTAATGGAGGGACCATTAAAGTGCACAATCGTAAAAAAAGAATCAGTGTAGTTTAGACCTAGAATATCTTGGTCAAAATACATAAGTCTATAAAATATTTACATTTAGGGTAGATTTGACAAATATACATTGCCCAAAGTACTATTTACAAATTATTAAACTAAATCGTTCGCAGATTCTCATCAATTGATCAAAAGTAAATTCTGTTCTCCCTTTTTGAGTAACGAGCTTTTAATTTTCCCCTGCCTTTAATTAAGTATAGGCCAAAATTAACAAAACAATTCTCTTTGACAATCCTCAGATGCGAATACTGAAGGGGTATTAATGCTCTCTAGCTGTAGATGAGCCATCAACACTTAAAAAAAAGATACAGTCATAATATTTTGTGTTGTTAAACCACGAAGAGACAATACAGAAAATAGACGGACTCTGTATCAGGGCATAGTAATATGGTTTTGCTGTGTACGTATACAAATAATCGAATCTAATGGTCGAGAGGGTGTGCAAGAGTCGATCAATCGACGGTAGGAACTGGCGTGCTGAAGTGACTGATCGATAAACGTGTCAAAGTGATTTGTGCGTCCACTACAAAGGGCCTCATTTGTTGCGTATTCGTGCGCTATGAAGCATAAAGTAGCCATTCACTGGCCATTGCGAATGCGCAGTAAGTCCATGTCTTGCAATGACTGGGAGAAAATAACTAAGTGAAGTGGTTTTACGTAATTATTTTCTTTAAATAAAATCAACGACATATATATATAAATATACTGAACTGGTAAGAAATATTACATATTAAGTTTATAGGTGTCAAGTTGGTGGAAAAAAACTTAAATTTACAAATAATGTAAAACAAGCATATAAATAATTTCAAGAAATGATATTTATTTCTCCTTCTTAAAATACATAGATCTGCTGTTTGAAGATGGTCACTATTGGTACAATAATCAGCTGTTTACTATAACTTTTAAACTGAGTTTTCCTCAGTGGTTTGCATAGGAAAGATGAGCTATTTGCAGTGAGTCCTCAGATCGGGAGTAGTCAATGATCACCGATCATAGTCCCCATAACACTTTTTGGGGTGTCACTAAGAACTGTATATATAAATGTGTTTACACATATATATGAACATATATGTCACGTGTGTCGCATTTACGTCGGATTTGGTACACAAGTTGGATTTCTACGTCACTCGGACGAATTCGTTTTCAAATACATCCAACAACCGGAACTACAATTTCTTGAAATTGTTCGTACTAGAATAACATTTTTGGAGTGTTATTTAAAAAAAAAATATATATATAGGAGATTATTCTGCACATTTAGGTTTTATAAAAGATCTTATAGCCCGACTGGTTCCCCAAAATCGATCAAAACGTAAAATAAAATCAAATAAAATGCTGGTTTGTGCGACGCGAGCGAAGCGAAGTAGTCCACAATCCGAGGCAGTAAGGTTGAAGTACAAACTCGTTAAGTGCATACCATAATCGGAGGGCGAAAGGTTGAAGTACAAACTCGTTAAGTGCATACCATAATCCGAGGGCG
>JAGFPH010000500.1:296843-307152 GCA_018207615.1 Philaenus spumarius
GAGGGCGTAAGGTTGAAGTACAAACTCGTTAAGTGCATACCATAATCGGAGGCCGCAAGTCGAGGTATAAACTCGTGTGAGCAGAGGCTGAGGTGCAAACAAATTCTACTAATATATTTCATACACGCAGGCAGCTATTCAAAGCCTTCGTGAGTAGACTAATTTCCCAAATAGTTGGTTGAAACTCTAAAACATATTATAAACTTAATTTTGGAAATTCGCTCAACTCACGTCAGCGGTTCAGCTGCATGATCGAATTATTAAAACTTTATCTTGTATCATGAACTTGTACTTATTATGAACTTGATACTTTTATTTAGACGTTTAATTTATTTAACATTTTATCTTTAAGCCTAAACATTTATTAAAAAGAAATTTGAAATATGTGTGGGGTAGACGGATGGGTTGGTGTTCTAAGCACGCAATGTCTCCAGTAGTAGCCTATTTTATTATTTATAAAGAAAAGAAAATGTAATTCTTGTCTTGTTATTGCTACTGAAAAAGTACATTTATTTGTAAACCAGTTCAATTGAATTCAAAATACCTACTTAAGGATACGAAACTATGTTTGTCGAAATTTTATGTCCAATGTTAACAAAATACACGGACATTTTATTATCGCATGGTAATGTGGTTTGATTAGTGAGTTTAAAACTAGTAAGAAAGAGTAAATGGCGGATAGCGACTAGGCTAAGCCGAATTCGAAAAAAGCAACTGAAAATTTGTCTTTAATTTAATACGATCCTCTGTAGTGCGCTAGGTTTTTTTTAGATATAAAATAAATAAAAATTGAAATAAAAGCCCAATAACAGATTTATAGCAATTAAAGTTAAGCCATTTTTACTGAATAAAATAAATGTTACAACTTCACCAGATCTACACGTTTGCAACTATATTAACGTAAATTGTACAATTTCATATTTTAAGAAATATATATAATAGGTGTATACCTACGTCCAAAGTAACCTCGCTTCACTTGCCAGAGCAGTGAGGTGTTATGATTTGTTAAGTTCGTCCAGATTTTATTTTCATTAACTAGTTTTATTAGCGTTACGACCTGTTTTGTTTAGTTTTATTATGATTACATTTACGAACTAAGTGTGATCCGTTATTTGCAGACGGTTTAATAAAAAACTAATGTATTTATTTACCGCAATGTGTAGAGATAAAATAAAGTTATTTTGGAAAAAAATGTTTTCATAATTATCTCAACTTTACATAAAAGGTACTAACTCAGACAGTTTATGTGCTATCTTTTAACAATGTGTTGCAGTAAATTGGGGTTTTGGTATTTCGGCAGCGTTTTTAGATTTTAGCAATGATTAAACACACATGAGAAATGACGTGTTTTAAATATCTTATACTTTTAAATCAAGTGCAACAATAAACTTGGTATTTTTATCAATTTCGCACCAAATGTTTCCGATTTTACAGTTTTTGTAAATTTATCAAAAATGGTTCTCTGATAACACAATCATTAAATTTGTCCCGGTAGAACTCTCGTAATAAGCCCATTTGTGTATTGGTACACGATTTAAAATTTTTTAGATTTTTAATATATGCAAGGCATAATTAAACCCTTCCACGATCGACATAAAAAAACGTAATTGTTTGCATCACATTGTATTGAATTAATTATTTTGCTAATCAACTAAGAGCCTTCACCCCTCAACGCTACTTGATACAATCTTTGCCGGGGACCATATGTTCGCTGGTCGGACCGTGTTAACCCCATCATAGATTGAACAATACGAGATAGAGTGGGGAATAGTATTATTCCGCTTCCAGTGAGAATCCTAGATTTTGAAATAAATTCTTCTGGTGTTTTTATGAAGAAAAATTACTTGCATACGTAATGATCATTATGATTTAGTAGACACCTTATTAGCGCATTTGCATGGGAAAAATGATCTATTGCAGTGAATTTTATATAATGTATGTGTATTTATGTGTACGCACTCTAACGAACGCATTTTATTTCGGATTTTGTTCACATTTGATACACACAATTGTTTTCTAAGCAGCTCGGACTGGTTCGTTAGAAAAAAAAACTACCGGAAGCATGTCTTTTGACGAGAGGTAACTTTTTTTTGAGATTTTACTACTAGAATGAAACTTTGTAGGGCTTTTATCTAAAAAAAAATATAGGAGACTAGAGGGCTCCACCCCCTGCTCGCTTCACTCGCCAACCCCTGCGGTGACTCGCGTCGAAGCAAATTCAAACATGTTATTCTATATTAATAGGCCCTACTATTAAATTCTAATATGTCTCATTTATTTTAATTAGGATGTAACATAGTGGTTTCTTATTTTTAAATTCCTTAATTTATTAAGGGTTTATTCTATATGAGGAATTATATCAATCAACATTTTTACTACATTTTCACCCCTTAGCAGCACGCGACAAAATGTCAATCTATGATACTTTTTTTATGTATGATGAAATAACTGTAAACATTTTCAGCTCAATAACTTTAAGGAAAATATAACAATTAATTGTTATTGTTTTAGGGGTTGTTATTACATTATCACCCCTTAGCAGCACGCGACAAAATGCAAATATAGTTCACTTTTTCTATGTATCTTGTAAGAAATAAAATAAATGTACACAATTTCAGCTCTCTAGCTTTAAGAAAAGTATAATAATTAATATTTATTGTTTCAGGAGTTGTTTTAACCCTTAAATCAAAATTAATTTTAGCCTATGTTACTCAAGGATAGTGTGGCTTTTTATTAGTAAAACTATTTTTTCAATCGGTTCAATAGTTTTAGAGATTACCCTCTAGATTCAAACAAATAAACAAAACATGTTTACCTCTTTATAATATTATTAATAATAACACCAAAGCTAAGATGGTAAATAATTTAAGATGTCAAATCAAATTACTGTATTTCGTATATTTTATAAGAGCAGTTATAATAAAGGTTAAAAGAACCAGCAAGGCTCAGATCTACACTTTAATAAAAACATAACCTAAAAGTTAGAAATACAAAATAGTTGTTTCAAAGTGTAAAATCAGGTATTAATGGAAATATTAGCGCAAACAGCTGTTTTGTCTGTTATTTTGTTCAATTGTTATTCATCAGTCTAGGCCTAACCTAAGAATTTTTTCCGACTAAATTTACAAATATTGCAAAAAAATGCTTTTATCAAAATTAATTAATTTTTATTAGTAAAACTATTTTTTCAATCGGTTCAGTAGTTTCAGAGATTACTCCCTACATACAAACAAACTTTACCTCTTTATAATATTAGTATAGATTATTCTGCATATTTGGTGTTTTGCACGACATTATAGCCGGTCTGATCAATCCAAAATCGATTGAAACATAAAATACCATAAACGTACCTGGTTCAAATACACGTGGAGGATTTTACTAAAAGCAGCTTGTGGTCCTAGCCAAGGTCGAGGTGCAAAATAGCAAAGTGAGTTTTTTATCTGCGATCGGAAGGAAGTAAGTAGCTCGTGAGCCAGAGCTGGAGAAGCTGGGGTGCAAACAGATTCTACTAATATATTCGTACGCGGAGGCAGTTGTTGAGCGCCTTTGTATGCCGATTTCCCAAATAGTTAGTTCAAACCCTAAAACATATTACCTTAATTTTGGAAATTCGCCCAGCTCGAATTATTTATAGTTTTGTCATATCTGTTTGGCCGTGACACTATCTCGCAGCTTATTTATTTACTGCTCTTGTGATGGTATTTTACAAAAACATGACTTTGTGTGTTTCGAAACAGAACTGAACTACAATAATTTATCGTTGAAACGCGTTTGAGTTAGTGAACATATTAGTTGAGCGATTCTGTATTCAAGTTTTATTCTATCAAGAATATATTCAACACAAGTTCAATATTTATTTAAATGGGGTCCAATGTTGTTTTAATGAAACTGTAAAGCCTATGTATGCATTTAATTAAAATACTTTCACTTTAATTGCGTTTTAAAAGTCTTTATTAGTAAAATTAGGTTATATAAGGGAACGAAATTTTATGTGTTAATTTGGGCAGTGTTTACGGTTTTAGGAAATGACCTCATCGAATGTGCTTACCTTACACTTCTACACGTGATGAAACATTGCAATTTATAAATGTAATTGTGCATTTTAACCTAACGATATAGTTTATTACCGTTTTAACGGCTACCCAATGTTGAGAAATATCCAGAAGGTAAAGTAATTTAGATATATAGACGATGCAGGCAAGGCTACCGGCTAAGCGACGATTGGTGCAGCTAGGGAGAGATAAATAGCGTCATTACGGTCCTAACCGAGTCATAACTAACCCCAGCAATAACTCGCCCCCTTCTACCCTTCCGAGGTTATTTATTATCTCCCTAAATACATAATAACTACAACCTAAATACTCTACTTAGTCACAAACTCTTCGTTAGATTCAACGTCTCAGAAAACTCTTCAAAGACTACTCTGGAGGGTAGTTTGCCAAGTTAAATCTCTATTTGTTATTTCCGCTGTGTTACCCTTGGAGAAGTCATAACTTCCTGTGTTTTAATATTGTAACGTTGGAGGAAACTTGTATTTTATTAAAGAAAAAGAAATTAAGATAAATTGTAAACTAGAATAACAACATGTTTTGTGAGTATTAATTTAGGCAAACGGTACATTTTTGCATAAAAAAGGTGTACTAGATGTAACAACCACTTAATCTTAAAAGGGTGTAACAAACCACCAATAGAGAATTTAATTCTGAGAAAATTTAAGTAATAAAGTCAATAATAATAATAACTTATTTCAAATATTTTTATTACAAAACAAATGAAACTAAAAAATCTGAAAATCAAGAGCTGTAATCAAGCAATTTTTTTTTATTATGTTTTTTTTCGATTCCAATCATTAGTATTTTTACCTAGTTTGTTCGCTATACATACTGGAGATAACTCTATCCTGTTTCATAAAAAAAAAACACCAAATTTATAAATTAATTTTTGACCCAGTAAATTGTATTACGGTCTATGAGCACACATCCACGTTTGTAAGTTACAGAAACGGTAACAAAACTATCGGACCTATGTTTATTAGAACTTTTTCATTATTTTGATAAATACGCCTGTGACGTATGATAGATTCCTCTTGAAACATCTTTGTATTCTCTGTTGACGTGTTGTTCTGACCTCGGTCTATCGACACGCATTTTGGCGTTA
Source organism: Philaenus spumarius (assembly GCA_018207615.1). Lineage (NCBI taxonomy): Eukaryota > Metazoa > Arthropoda > Insecta > Hemiptera > Aphrophoridae > Philaenus > Philaenus spumarius. The sequence goes on from JAGFPH010000500.1 coordinate 302,001, forward strand.
GGTGTGTGTTTTTGTTTTCTTTGTTTTTTATATTGTTTTTTTCCTTCATTTTTTAACTTCTCAGTTTTAGCTCTGAGATGTACTACATACATTTATACGGTTTGTTGTATATTTTAGATTTACATTGTTTTCTTGTTTTAATCACTTGAATACTTTTAATCACTTTAAATGTACTTTCATATTTCCGAAAAGTTGTGTATTGATTTAACACTCAAATGATGGTAAATATCCAAATAATCACTAATATATATATTTTTAAACCTATATATATATAAAAAAAATATGTATGTACCATTATAATGTGGATTGATAAAACATGACACAATTCAACATTTCAAGCATTTTCAAATTAGAACTATTCTTTTGACTCCTACAGTAGGTAAAGTTTTAAACAAATCTAAATTTCAAGTCAAAGTTACAATAAAACTAGTCGGTTTATAAAATAAAATCACAAAGAGTTTAAAATTGTAGAAAGTATACACACAATCCTTAAATGTAATACAAAATAGGGGTTAAAAGTAATGTTAGCTGCCATATTGAAAAACGGTTAAAATTTTAAGACAAATATATTAATTTTTAAATCCAAAAAGCTAATTGAAATGGAAATTGTCTTATAATGACCGTGGGTGTATTAAAATTGAATACAAATTAAGTGAACCAATTTGACGAAAATCGTGAAAATAGTTTTTTTTTAGTACTCTTGCAAAATGAATTAATTTTACTATGCAATAATTGTGCTTGGCTCTGTCCCAAGAACTTTTAAAGTAACTTTAAAGTATTTTAATAACAATACCAAGCAAAACCTTCATGCCAAACAATATTAAGCTAAACATTCTCCTAAAAAAATATTAAGTAAACCCTTCTTGCTAAACAATACTAAGTAAAACATTCTCACTAAACATTACCAAGCAGAACCTTCTCACTAAACAATACTAAGGAAAACCTTCTCACTAAACAATATCAAGCAAAACTTCTCACTAAACAATACTAAGCAAAAGCTTCTCACCTACACATTATCAAGCAAAATCTTCTTTTTAAACAATAATAAGCAAACCCTACTCATTAAACAATATGCAAAACCTATTCGCTAAACAATATTAAGACAAGTAATTGTTAGGGAACAACTTTTTGTTTACTCCATAATTAATTATTATAAAAATTAACAAACTGCTCGATCATCATAGTGTAGTGCAACTCTAAGAGTTCTGTTTACTTATAAAGCCCTCTGCTTTGTTTAAGCCTACACAATAATAGTTGTGTTTTCAGTTGAAGGCTCAAGTACAATGCCTACTTGACAAGGATAATGTGAAGCATACTGCAAGGGGAGTGAGTAGTGCCTACCCTTACACGGGTGTAATGGATCAAAAGGGTAGAACGATTTGTGTACACCACGTTTATTTTATTTTAGGCCCTGTCAATGTTTGTTAAGTCTTTGTCACGCATGTAACTAAATGACAAAAAATGAGTATACTAAATTACAAGTGAAAAAACGTAGACGAAGACCGGGATTTTAACCTTGGATTTTTTAATTTTCTCGTCAGCCTTCCCACCAGATATTTGGTCAATGTTATCTCTCTTGAATGGTTTGTTTTTAATTGATAAGGCCATATTTTTTATTTTGTTTTGGCGTTATTAACGACACCACTAACGAAAATGCTGAACACCCTATTACACTGAGATACAGTATTATTCAAAAACTATGGTGCTGAAAATAATGACATGACAGAAACAATTTTTATGTTTGTATGTTTCAAGATTGGCGATTAGGGCAGCTTTAATGTTTCGTTCTTCAGACCGTTTTACTAGTTTATAAATCAATAAAATTGTATTGTGATAGACTTCTTATGACGAGAGAGAAACTAAGGTGTAACACAAGCGAAGCGAGCCATTTAAACTTCTCACAAGTGTGTTTAATATTGTATAGACTATTTTATCTGCGATTTAGGAACAATTTTATTATTAAAGGAATTCCAAAAGTTGGAGATTGTTTATACCAGGTAAGACAAGTTAAAATATTTTCTAGTTTATGTAAGTACTAAGCTTCTTTTAATTTTTATTATTAATTTGGTGAAAGATAAATAATTCTCTGAAATAAAATAAACAATTTTCTTTTTTTATAACATTTGTCTCAACATTGCTAAACGCTTTGTTAATTTTACAAATTGTGCAAATTTTTGGTTTTACAAATCAGAAAGGTGTAAAATAAATTGCCCTTCGAATCGCCCTTAGGAGGATTTGCGCCTACAATAAGTACTTGTAGGGAACAAGATGTTTTAATTTGTTACTTTCTAGCTTTGAGAAAGCTGTGAAATATGAATTGATGAGAGTAACTGCAGCAGTGCGCCTGCATTGCATCGTTAGGCAACTTGTACGGCATTGCAGGTAAAACGAGTCGGGCGTCTTTTGTTCTGTAACACTCACTGACTTTGAGCATTGTTTGTTTAAATAAAACTGAAAGTAGTCAAGATATGGAGAGGGGATAGAAGAAGTCGTTGAGTCAGTCATAAATATCGATTCGGCAACAATAAATGGTACTAATACATAAATACATTAAATTGAACTTTGTATTATTGTAGGCAACATAATAAAAAAATAGAGAGTTACAAATAATAAGAAAACAAATTATATTATATTATAATATAATATATTATTATTATAACAAATTAACCACCCAGGTTTTTCGCCTTTAAAAATAATTAAAAAAAAATTATAACAAATTATATTATTTTGAAAACTAAGAAAAGATACATATATGTTTTTAATTTTAAATAATTTTGTCTGAATGAAAGATAATATATGTTATTCCATCGCTATATATTTTATGTTTAGAAATAAAAGAATCGTGTATTGTCTATATACCCATATTTTGTCTATTAAAAATAGCCATTTAGTTTTTTAAGATTAGTTATTTGGAATATATAATTTCTAGGTAGTTAAGGTCGAAAATTGCTATTATACTCTACTGTTAATTTGAATATTATTTGTTAATAGTTTTCTGTGGTAAATAAAAATGATAGTACCCTGTATTTTATTGTTTTCAATGACGAGTCGCGTAGAATTTTAAACGTTTTCAGACACTCATCGGCAATTTCACAATGTTTAAAAAATAATGTCAACAAAAATGATAAAATCTCAATAATTGTATTAATAATGAACTTATTTATTTATGTTTCTAAATAAAATGTTCAAAATAAATTTTATTTGATAGAATACATTTTTCAAACAAAAATATTTTCCAACCTCTATACTCTATTATTCTTATTTATAATTTCATTACAAAACAAAATAATTAAGTGATTTTTCTGACCTATTATATTCAAAATAGGTCTACATAATGAAAATGTTTTATTTTAATCTCTCAACAATTTTTTTCTTATTCTCTGGTTTATTCCGAATTAAATGGTATATAATAAATTGTGTTTACTGTTTATAGTATTTTCTGGCAAATTTACAAAAATATTTCTTCAGTCATATTTTAATTGGATCTGGTGGAAGAGCCAAATATCAAATAAAAAGAGAGCAAAAGGATCACCATGGGTTCCAACATAAATCTCAAAACAACAAATGCAATACAGTAAATCAAACTATGGGTAAACTCAGTAGGAAGTTAGCGAAATGCATCGAAGGCATCAGCATTGGAACATTTAAAAATTCACATAAAATATGAATGAAAAGAGAAAAGTTAAGTTATTGGTACGAAATGTTCAGGAAATTCCAATCATTAAATTAAAACAAAACTGTTTTGTTAAACATTTCTCTATTTGATTCCTTAACGGTAATAAGTGGTTTTTTTTTTTTACAAATTGTCAAAATTGTTTTCCAAATATGGCATTTTATGGCTAAACGGTTAATTTTATTGAAAATTGCTAAGAATAAAATTTGTAAAAAAAAAATAATAAAAAATGTTTGTCACTAAAAAGTGACAAACATTTTTTATTATTTTTTTATTTATTTTTTTGTAGGATGAATAGTTTTTGGGTTATGGGGAAACTGTTTTTTTGACTTAATTTTCCAAGATGGTGGCTGTAGCACAGGTTTGTTTTGCGAGGACTTTTAGTATGTTTTACAGAGTAGCTAAATACAACATACATACCAAATCCCTAGCTTATAATAGTATTTTTAGCTAGTATGTCTAACATGACTGGACTAAATGAGTGAGCTTATGATAACTAACAACAAACAATGTTATACTAACTAGCAAATTAAATCTTAAGTCCATTGATATGTTAAGTAGTAGTCTTTCGTTTAAAATATCCTAAATAAAGTAATACCATAAAAAAGGGTTATTATTTGTACTAGATTTATTTAAAGATTGAAGCTTTAACTCTATAGTCAAAATTATGTTAGTTAAGAAATTAAACATCATAGATCAAATGTGCTATGATCTTTATTTATTTTCTACCGGTTTCAACTTGTCTCAGTCGTTTAAATGAACACATAATCATAAACACAAACAACTGATAGCCGAAAAATTGTGAATAGATGATTAGGCAGAATATAGCTAGCTATTGAGGTATATGGAGAAATAGGTATGGGCCAAGTTTATTGGTAGGAGAATGTGCAGGTTGTGCTTTCGGTTGTGATTACAAAATAAAATTAATAGAATAAGTGACTATTTAAAATAAACGTCAAATTAATAAAATAATCAAGATTTAATAAAAATGTGTAGTAATATTAAAAATAATATCTAAATCTAACAACAATAATAACAAAGAAATGAATTATTTAGGTATTTAACAATGAAGAAGAAGGTATTAAGTAGATGCATATGAAAACAACAAGTGAAAGAAACACACAATGATATTTTCAAAATAAATTGATGGAAATTTACACCAAACAGTATAAAATAGGAGTATTGTAAGGAAAAGTTTGTTTATTAACTATGATCTCACCACGTCTAAAATCCTTTAAGATTTAAACATTTTGGAGAAAGTTAAAACGCGTCCTTGGTTTTGTAAGTTCAGTACTGAATAATTATTCTCACAACTCTAATCCCCTTTAAGGTTTAAAAATTTTGGAGAAAGTTCAAACGCGTATTTGGTTTTGTAAATTCAGTACTGAATAATTATTGTTCTCACAACTCTAACCCCCTTTAAGGTTTAAAAATTTTGGAGAAAGTTCAAACGCGTATTTGGTTTTGTAAGTTCAGTAC
>JAGFPH010000500.1:322152-346547 GCA_018207615.1 Philaenus spumarius
AGTACTAAATAATTGTTCTCACAACTCGAAACCCCTTTAAGGTTTAAACAGTTTGGAGAAAGTTAAAACGCGTCCTAGGTTTTGTAAGTTCAGTACTAAATAATTGTTCTCACAACTCGAAACCCCTTTAAGCTTTAAACATTAAACATTTTGTAGAAAGTAAAACTCGTCCTTTGTTTTGTAAACGCAATACTGTATAATTATCCCTATCGAAACTGCGGTTGTTTTCTATTAAGTGTTTTGCAAATAAATACTGTTTTCCAACATTTTCCAATACTGATCACATAGGATTGCTTCCCCAGATACCCAACCTTCCCCACCCTTCTTTATTTACAGTTTACCTGATACTTGTTATTTGTATTTTTAGTTTAGTTTTCACTCGTATTGATCGTGTCGCGTTGAAATCGCTAGTGAGTAATATTCATGCTGGGATTAACTGAGTTGTTTAATTTATTCCTTTACATTTTATATGGTAACATTAAGTAAATTTGACACGAAATTATATATAAAGATTTCTTGTTTTACATTTATTCGAGAAAGAAGTCTTCCTTGAACTCACTAAATAATGACATTCAAAAATTAATAACATTTCATTTTAACTAATAAAGTTTAGTCAAATTGTTTTAAAATCAGAACATGTTTTTTCAAAAGTTAGAATTTTCACACGATCGATATAAGTTACATTGAAACAATTTTCTATTTGTGCTTCTAAGATGTACTATTAACACTTAAGCCTTTACTTCTTCGGCTTTCGATTGCTTTGCTATATGCACTACAATATTTAAGTAAACCCCCCAATGGACGAGTAGGGTTCGTCATAGCACAGTTAAAAATATAAATGCTTTGACGAACGGTGTATGTCATAATGAGCTGAAGGATTAATTTGTCGAGAATGTTCGTTACTTCAGGACACATTTGATTTAGCCGAGGCTACAAATGACAAAAGTTAATGTTTAGTAGAATGAAATACTCATTCAACCATTTCTCTCTGCATGTATTTGTCGTTGCATATTAAATAGTATCTGGTTGTACTAAAATCACATCGAGTAAAATTGCACGACAAAAGATGATTGAATGAAATAACTACTAGTACAGTATATGACCAACAGAATAACTGAAATACCTATAGTGTGCCCGCAACATCTACGGTGGTTTTGTGAGAGCACAGAATTGCCAACTGTTCCAAAGATAATCTCAAAATCATATGTTTAAAAGGCCAAAAGGGGAATAGGGGCTGCGTTCCCAGAACCACCCGTCCATCTACTGTAGATCAGTAAACAGAGCACTCTACGTTCAAGTACTGTAAATATTATCATCAACTGCAAGGGAAGATTTGTTATCTTATCTTTGCTTACTTTAACAAATTTAAGGAAACCGTTTCGAGGGCTTTGTCATTAAAAGAAGGTTGGTAAAATGACGTATCTACCCCCTAAAACAATTAGCTAAAGATAAATGCGTTTTTAAACTACCTGTCAATGATTTTCTAATCAATATTTGAAAAGGTTTTAATCTATTTTAAATACACAAAGGTTGAATACTGAAAGGAGTTTAGTTCAGATTTGATATTTTAATACAACAGGAATTTATAAACGTTTCACTTATAAAAGCTTAAATATATGACCGATATTGTATCGGCTATTTGGGTGCCTTGTATGGCTAAACCGTTAAAGATAACATAACAAGTTAAAAACAAGACATTTTGGCAGTTAACATATTATTTTTTTTCGAACATATCTTAGTAAAAAAAATAAAAATTATGGATTTCTTGTTTTGTATGTTTTAGTATTCTACACTTTTTTCAAGTATTTTGATAAGTATATTTGCCAAATATCTTTAATAAAACAAAAAATATAAACTCTACTTTGTCAGTTGAGTTTTTCGTTTTTTGTTCAAAAGTTCAAAAGTTTATAATCAGCTTGAACTCTGCCCCAAAGAAAAACGATCATTGTGCAAATATCAACAGTCCTTATTTTTTGTAAGAAATATAGTCATAAACATGAATCGTCATTATATTAAAAATTAAACGTATCTTTCAATACCTATCAAACCAGAATTAGCCAAATTAAATGCCTACACGGACGAACAAAAACTCCGAATACCGAAAAACAGTTTTGTTGGAATGAAAACATTGACCATTGGAGTGTTAATTGAAATCATTACATTTAGCTGTGGTAAAGTGCAAGTGTTACATAAACTATGTGGGGATGCTGGAAGTAACTGTGTAATAGAACTAAAACAAATTAACAATAAAAGAGTTTGAGATGTACAAAGAGGAAACATAAACGGAAAATAAATCTAAAACGAAAAGGCGAAGACAAGGAGCATGAATAAAACTGTTCAGTATGGTACTGGATTGTTTTAATGTGATCGGCAGGACTTTTTGCTGTCTTTTGTCTTTACAAACAAATTATTTTCTGATACCCAGGTATTATCTATATTATTAAAAGATGTTTTCGAAAACCTACCTCCAATCGCCCAGCCTCTCCTAATGGACCGATTTTGATGATTTTTTTAATGCGTTTCTTTTTACCTTATAGATGGTTCATCAAGCATTGAAATTTTTTTTGACCATTCGGGGACATAAAAATTCAAATTTTATAAAACATTTTCTGGTTTTTGGATTTATTTTAAAAAATAAAAAAGCTCAATCGAAAGAGCTAAAAATTTTGAACATTTACGCCGCTAAAATTTCTAACTTTTAGGTTTTGTTTTTGTAACTATTGGACGTAAAAGCAAAACAAACTGTACTAAATATTGTATAGAAAAGGGTGCACCATATTTTTAGTGTTGGTACAACAATCAGCTGTTTGCTCAAATATTTCCATTAACAGCTGATTTCAAAATTTGAAACAATTATTTCTATTTCTAACTTTTAGGTTGAGATTTGTTTAAGTATAGACCTGCTGGTTTTTAACCTTTATTATAACTGATGGTATAAAAAGTAAGAAATAATTTGATTTGGACATTTAACATTATTTATCATCTTAGCTTTCAGATTATTTTCAATCTTCTAACCTTTATTGTAAAGAAAACGTGATAGAAGGGTTCAACGGGGTTGGCGTGTGGAGCACGCAGGGGTCTCCTCTAGTATTCTAATAAACCTTTTTACCTGTCAAACTGAATTTCTGTATTGTTGTAAATTAGTCAGTAACGTTCAATGTTAATTTATTTTTCATGACTAAAAATTCTTTATTAGATGTAAACAACATTTATGTTTTGTTTAAAAAAAGAGATTTATTTTGAAACTTTCTTTAACATTGTTCAGGAAGATCTAAAATAATTGTGTACTAAATTCAGGGATTTATTTAAATTATACATTTCTTTAATGGTGCCAAAAAGTTTTTTTTTAACATAGGCAATACGCAGGTTCCTTTTATGCTGGTCCAACATTTATTTTCGACGTATTATTACGGTACTGTACTAGGACAATGATAACCTAACCAGTTTGTCGCTCAAAAAATTATTAATTATTCTGGGAGTTCCAATTATTACTATTACCATCACTCACTCAAAACGCGGGAAAGGACACATTGCAATTACAAATTTCCATTGAATAGACCAGTTTGGAGAGTAACGCTATATAGTTTTATGTTGCCATTTTGTTGTACACACTAAGGGTCATGAGTATTAAGAACGAATCTGGTTACTGACAATAGTACGTTAACGGCCATGTATCTAAAGGGTTAGTGTTCCTGACTCCATAGCTTATGTTCTCCGGTTCGAATCTTGAATACCATGAATGTTTGTGTCCTTAGAATACTAAAAAGTCGCATCTCAGAGAATGATAGCTTACCAGTGCTTTTCGAATTAAAATGTACAAAAATCCATTTTAACTTTCACTTCAGATTATTTAAATGACAATACAATTCTAACCTGATATCGGCAGGTTATCTTCACGGTCTAGAGAAGAGTATCGAGTCGGTATGTTAGAACAATTCAGGCTAGCCAACCATCAATGTTTAATACCGCTTTGTGAGTGGACACCCAGCCTGAGAGCGACGCATTATGTATGAAGTCTACTCAGACACTTTTAGCGTTCATTCCACACCTCGTCCACTGTGCACGCATTTTGTATCCAACATAATATCCTACAGACTGTCTATTTTGAATAGTCAAATGACCTAAGACGTAATAATAGTGTCACTAGGTATCCACCTTTTGGTTTTTTACTAAATAATTTATATCTAAATTCTTTAGATTTACTCTAAAACGGCTTAACCGATTGAGTTGAAATTTTGCACGTTACTCATCAATATAAAGATCTCCTTTGAATGTCTAGTTGAACGACATGTCTAATTTAAAATTGTCACTTACTTGTGATTACGCAGTAAAATTAATTAGGTTACCTGTGATCGCTTCGCTCACCAAACCCGCGTAGACTCGTGGCGAAGCAAATGCATACAAGTGACTCCGATACGTCATGCGAATGCACGTCTAATATTATAAGTTATGCAACACGTCTGATATTAACTGAAATGACGATTAGAGCAGAGGCACTTGTTAGGGGTAGGGGGTGTGGGTAGCGGAGATCTGGATTCTAACGCCTGAGCAGTAGGGCCAGAGTTTTTTGGGTAAATGATAGGATTTGTTTATAAATTACAGAGAAAAGAATGTTTAGAGAATACCGTGTCGCAGACGGAAGCAATAAGTTTCATTTTTACAAATTAATTATTTTCCGGACACTCTGAAAACTGTAAACACGGACGCGGCCGGGTACGACAGCAATTAATTATAATTTAAAAACATTGTAACAACTCATAGATACGTTATCCAGGAGTCCTGTGTGATATACTCACTTTGCATGTTCTCAATGTGATGTAGCGTGACAGATTATGAACAGTTCTCGCCACCAACTCAATTGTGCGGCTCTAATGAAACGCAAAGTATGTTGCCCGTTTGGCACCGGTGTGTGTTTTGGCACAATTAATCTCAACCAGATACATTGTTATTGTTCCATAGCAATTGTCATTGTCGTGACTTGTGGGTGCGTGCTTGCGTGTTGCTGGTTGCCAAATCGTACTCGTCACATGAAATTAGTCAAAAGTTTACTAATTCGGCTGTATACATTTTTAATCGCAGTATGTTTAAAAGTATCTTTACATTCTTTAGTAAAAATAACGATGCATGCTGAGTTGTTTCGGGACTTTATTGTTCCATCTGTTTTTTTAAGAGTTTCAAAATTCATAATTAATTACTAAAGGAAAAACACTGGACTAGACAATAAATAACTAAGACAATTACAAACAACACTTTAATAACTACTAAATATGTTACCAAATTAGTAACATTTCAGAAAAAAAAACTAAGAAGATATTTTGTAAAGCACGATGGATAAGATTTGATTCTCGTGTCTTCCTTACTAAAAATGTAATATTTTATCCTTCGTAAATTTTAAAATTAAACTTAGAATAGCTGCATCAACCCCATCTTATTGGTTATGTTTGGGTTTTAGTGATTACAAGAGTGTTGGAGCCTCTTGGAGTTTACTCTATAATTTGGGACAATTTTTCCAATTTCACACAAAAATGTATTCATTCAAAGACGAGGCCAAGCTAAATAAATTTGTCAAAATCAAAATATTAGTACCAATAAATTTGACGAATTCTTAGAGATTCATGAAATTCTTAGACGGATTTAGTTAAAATGTACATACATAATTTTAAATTGTATTGACGTATAATGTATATTATTTAGATGTTTTAATGTATATTAAATTCAGTTTTTCTTAAACTTATTACCTCTATTATTTAAAAAATGAAACGAGATTTACAAAATCGGAACTTTAGATGGTTATTCACCGTCAGGGGAACAAAATGAAACCTATTTAAAATTTCTTAAGTCCCCTCTTCCTACCACCCAATCTCAAAAATGTGTAATTGACACATTTTACTTGTGTTACATCAAATTGATGCTCTTTAATAACCATGAATTTCTGCGATTAGAAAATAAATAAATATGTGCTAACGTCACGTACAAAAAAAATCATCCTGTATATATTTTAGTATACTAGTCCTTCTTATTGACTAAATAACGTATAGTTAAAGTGTTATGCACATTAAATAAAAAGATATTGTTTTCAATAGGTTTGAAATGAAAGCCTTGAGATAAACTCAAGAGATAAGAGGCAAGAGTTCTATCTCGAAAATTTGACGCGTGGTGACGAATAAATTATAAATCACAAATATTGGGCTGGCCTAAGTATTACTGTACATTTTTAAATAATATTAATATACAAATTTAATGAAACAGAAGTGGACAACTTGAACAAGTTGAATGGCGAGTCAAAATATTTTATTGTGTAAATCTTCAACTTTTGAAATAGTGAACGCTTAGAACCCATAATTCCTAACTGACCAATAACAAACAAACAACAAATTATAATACATTGTCTGTCATTATTAAATGTTATATTATTAGCTAATGCAACAGACAGGTACGAACTAACCAGTCTCTAATTTAATCCTAGCGCAATCAATATCGGTAAAATAACACAAAATTAAATCGCGTTTAAATTTAACAATAAACTCGCGCGAGCTCTGATTGGCCTAGTTAATATGTTGGGGAATTGAGCACAATAAAACGCAGGACAATTACATGATTATTCATTAGAGAGATAGAAAAAACTAAAACGTTCCCTGTTGGGTTGTGTGACGGGACTCAGCTCGCTTCGGTCGTGTTTTGTGAAAGTGCTACAATCTATGCGGAAAACTTAACTTGAGTTTTGGGACTGAAAGTGTAAATAAATAAATGTGTGGTTCTAATTTTGGATGTATCTACATATGTGTATGTATGTGTTCGCATTATAACGGACGAATTTTGCTGAGTTGGACGAGTTCATTAGAAAAAATACAACATTAGGAAGCATGTTTTTTGACCCGAAGTAAATTTTGTTGAGATTTTTCCTACTAGAATAAAACTTTTTTGAGTTTTATCTAAAACAAAATTTATATATAAGATTATTCTGCACATTCTTACATGACCTTATAAACCGACCGGTTCCCCCAAAAATAGATCAAAACGTAAAGTACCATAAAAAGGGAGTTTGTGCGTTACGAGCGAAGCGCAAGGTCGAGGTGCAAACTCGCAAAGAGAGTGTTTCCGCTGTGCGCGGAACGAAGCAGTGCGTGAGCACGGGATGGAGGCTAAGATGCAAACAAATACTACTAATTTATTTCGTACACGTAGGCAGCTACTCACCACCTTAGTGAGTAGATAAATTTCTCCAAATAGTTAGTTGAAACCTTAAAACACATAAACGTAATTTTGGAAATTCGTTCAACTCACGTTCAGCTGCGTATTGGGTGTTACCGTAATATAGAGATAACGCAGAGGGTGGTTACATGGTGGTAGTCAACCAAAATGTCCTATAAAACATTATGTCCGGAGAAGACTCTGTTACTAGCCTTCCACCAATTTGATTTTTTACTAAATAATTTATTTCTCTTTAACCGATTGAGTTGAAATTTTGCAGATACGCGTTAATGTAAAGACCTAGTGTGCAAACAAAATACTCATCTTGTTCTAATAATTCGTTTCAAAATGGTGGCTATTTAAATATTTGTACTAAGAATAACTCAAAACCATAATAATTTTTTTTTTTTAATTTCTTTAGTCGTTTTGTTTTGTATCTAAAGGTATACGAACAAATGTTTGTCAAAATTACGAACAGTAGCAAGCTATTACCACAACATGATTCGGTTAAATATTTGGGAATGCACCTTGACAAACGCCTTACATGGAAACTCCACTTAAAAGAAAGTAGAAAGGATTCGCCTTAAAGTACGTCAAATGTACTGGCTAATTGGCAGGAAATCGCAATTGAACCTTTATAATAAACGACTACCTTACTTAACAATAATCAGACCAATTTGGACATAAGGAGTAGAACTTTGGAGAATTAAAAAAAAAAATCTAATCGACTGTTGTTACAAAGAAGCCAAACTAGTATAATTCGTGCAATGACCTACGCAAGATGGTATCAACGTAATAATGACGTAACATTCGGACTTAAATCTGAAATCAGTGAAAGACGTTATAACGGATCATGCAAATAGGCATGAGAAGAGACTCCTTAATCATGTTAACGTGGAAGTTTTACAACTTCTGGTTACTGCTGTAAGAAGCTATTGGTTACAGCTACTGTGTATAAAAAGAGTTTTCGGCTGAAAATTAGAGTGAAACCACGAAGGTATTTTTAGGTAAATTTAGGTAGCAAGATTTCACTCTAATCTTGCTACAATAGGTAGCAAGATCTACCTCATTATTGAATTTTTAGATATCTAGTAAGGTTTACGTAGCTAGAACCAAGATTATGATTTAGGCTTCAATACATGTTTCTCTCTTTTGTGTATTACTTATTTAAGAGGTGGCTTAAGATTGTAATAATCTAGTATTTCAAAATAAGTAAAAATACGAACAAATGATAACAGTAAAACAGCATCCATCAGTGTGCATTAGTTTGATGTATTTTAATGATGTAGCCTACCACTGTCAGCAATGCTCATTAATAGACGCTGTTTTTATTTACTTTGTTTTAACTCAATCTGTTATGTATACATATGCATACTTACATATAGATACATATACGGATATGCATTATTTAGGAAAAATATCAAAATAGCGAGGAGGTTTTAAATAAAGCATTTCTTTACAAATGTTTATAGTAAAAGTTTTCTACATTTTACCCCAGTTAACGACACCCTAAATTATCTGCCCGCATTACAGAAATACCCTGTATAAAGAGAACACGTTTGTAAGCAATGTAACACAAAAACTAAACATTCCGATTTTGATGAAATGTTTACTGAAGTGTTAAGTAATGACGTCTGAGTGACTATGATTTGTCATGCTTTTTTTTCAAAAAGTCGCTTAAGATAAATTTTTAATGTAATTATTAACGAATTTTCATCGGAAAAATGAGCTATTGCAGTGACGCTTACGTTGAGACCTAAGGTCGGGAGTAGTCAACAAGCACCGATCATGATCCCCAGAATACGTTTAAGGGTATAATTAAAAACTTTATATATATATGTGTAGGCCTGTATATGTTCTCACTCTAACGACCGCATTTTACATTCGATTTAGTCCAAAATAATTTGATACACACGTTGGTTTTTAAACTGTCTCGAACGATATCGTCAGCCAAAAAATCCAACCAATGGAGCACTTTTTTGACTGGAAGTATACATTTTTTACATTTTTCCTACTACTGTAGAAAAACTTTTACACATTTTTTTACATGACCTTATAGCTTGTCTGGTTTCCCCAAAATTTACCAAAACGTAAAATACTATAAAAGTACTCTGCTAAAATCCCCGTAGGCCGGCGGCCGGAATGCAACCTCGAAAAGCAAGTTTGTCAGCTAAGAGCCAAGCGAACCAGTCCATAATCCGAGGCCGCAAGATCAGGGTACAAACTCTCAAAGAGAGTTTTTCCGCTGCGAAGGGAACGAAGGAGCCGGGGCTAAAGGCTGAATTGTTCTACTAATATATTTCGTACACACAGTCGGATATTCATAGCCTTCATGAGAAGACCAATTTCCCAAATAGTTGGTTGAAACATTACAACATATATAAACTTAATATTGGAAATTCGCTCAACTCATGTCAGCCGTTCAACTGCGTGGTCGAATTATTCAACTAACTACATATTCAATTTTAATGGCATTTTAACGATGTGTTGCGTGTTATAGTCGGAATTTTATATTGTTTTTGTATGACTCAGTATCGTTATTTAATAAACGGAAGAAGTTTTAGTTCAATTATTCTCGTCTTAAAGTTTAACAAGGTAACGAAGTTACTGTAGTCCTAACCTGAAATGATGGATTTCAATCCCAATCGTTTGTGCTTTAAACCAGGTTTCTCGTAACTAAATGAACCTGTTTTGTTTAGTTTTCAGGTTAAAATCCTTATAAAATCATTAAATTTACCCATTAGAGTGAAACCACAATCAAAACTTCCAGGAACCGTGACCATCTAACGAAGCTTTTTCGTAATTACATTTAAAAAATAGTTTTATTATTTTGGAGGAATGCTCCTGTAAAATATGCAGACTCTTCCTAAAACACCCAGAGTATCTATATAATCAGCTGTGTATATATAAATATTACTTTCTCACTATACTATAGTATAAAGTATAGTGATCGCAAAAAAATCGATGTTGAGATTTTTGTGGAAATATCCGTTTTGGGACCCCCTGAGTCCAAAAAAGTGGTTTTTACAAAATGTCTGTCTGTATGTCTGTATGTCTGTATGTATGTCTGTATGTATGTCTGTATGTATACAAAGCTGGAGAGAAAACATTTTAATCGATTTCAACCAAATTTGCACCAGACATGTCAAGTAGGCCTGTATAGATGCACGTAAAAGGGTTTTGAAAATTTTTGAAAAACAACCCAATTTTTGACCAAAAAACCCCCAAAAAATCAGTTATTCCCTAAGGAATTTTTATTTGAAAATTAAATATATAAACAAAGTAAGGAGGCAGTTACAAAAAAAAAAAAAAAACTTATAAATCCTAGATTTAATATTTTGAATTCACCAATTATTACAATAACCAAAAAGGGAATTATTATACATTATCAGCAACAGGGACCAAACAAACTATATCCGTACAGAACTTGAAATTCCACGTAAAACTGTAGATCCCGTCTTCGTTAGCCTTAAGTGCAAAACAGCAGGACGTTAAACAAAAAAAAAAAAAAATGTAAAAAACACGGTTATTAGCAAATTTCTATAGGAAAGATGAGCTATTGCAGTGACTTTTATGGTGAGAATTAAGGTCGGGAGTAGTCAATGAGCGCCATGGTCACCAGAACACGTTTTAAGGTGTCATTAAAATGTATATATATATATATGTATGTGTCGGCACTCTAACGACCGCATTTTACTAGTTCCAAATTTGGTACTCACGTTGGTTTTCGAAGTGACTCGGAGTTCGTTAGCAAAAAAAATCCAACAACTAGAAGCACTTTTTTACCGGATGTAAATTTGTTTAGAGTTTTCGTACTGGAATGAAACCTTTTGGGGTTTTATGTAAAAATATAAATATAGGATATCATAATGCAGGTTTTTTTAGACGACCTAATGCTCGTTTTGTTCCTACAAAATCGTTAGCCAAAAAATCTAACAAATGGAAGCACGTTTTTTTTTAAACGTTTACGCCATTTTATTGGATTCAGTAATTGAATTCAAAAACTGATTCAACTGTAGAAACACGTTTAAAAATCGTTTATCCTCGAAATAAGTCTTGTGTGTGTGCTATCCTGTTGTTTTCGTAAATTAATTTCAATTTGTATTTGTGTTTCTTACAATAAATGCAGAATATGACGGAAGTAAATTTGTTTGCAAAAATAAAACTACGAGAAAGAGTTGTTTGAACTTTTCCTAAGACGTACGAAACTTTAGGATACAAATCATAAGGCCTACATATTAACTGAGAAAATTTAATTTCCATCAATTGATCAATTGATCAATGATTCTATCAACTCCAATTAAAAATATTCCATTACAGCATTTATTATTCAATTTGTATGCTTTGTTTGATTCATGCGCTAAAGGAAGAGCCGCAAATGCAAACAACATTATTATTTATTTAACAGTTTTAAAATTTGATTAAGTCCAATTTATCTCATCTGCTCTTTAAAAATTCTTTATATAAAAAGACAATTTTTGCTGTAAAACTCCTTATATATTGTTTCTGTTATATGGTATTCAAAACAATTATTTGATAAAAATAAATGTTATTTTGTTTTTGAAGTAAAAGTAACCCTCATTACAGGATTCCTATAGATGGAACCTAATTCTTCCCTTTGTATTTTTAATTTATTAATTTATTTAAAATGTCTTATATTTATGTTTAATTTGACATGTAGTATATTCTACAAGGTTTGTAAAGGAAGAATAAATTCATTTCCTTTCTTTCTCTCTTAACAGAGGGAAGACCAATGCGTACTTTGCACGCCAAACCCCTTGCACGATCAGCTCGCAAAAACCTAACACAATTTTTAAGTAATATATTGATGATTATGTATATCAACTAATAGACCCAGTCAGCTGTTAATATTTATTCGTTGCCATAGCAACACTACTAAGTGTGTAAAAACCTCCCGTTAAATAATAAAATTAATATTCCAAGTTACAAATCATGACAATATTTTTTGAAATAGGTTTAGTACCTTTTTAAAAACTACTACAAAAAATACCCCAAAAATTGAAACAAACTAACAAAGTTCCCTTCTTAAAATGTTTAGGCAGCGACTAAAATCATCAACAAAAAGGCCAAACAAGCAACAAAAGTAGTAGGTTTTAGAAACAAAATCTTTATTTTGGTCGTCATTTAGACCTATAGTAATTTACATCAATTCCTTTTCTTTGAAAAATAATAAACCCTTTTATTATTTTTGTTATTAAAAATAAGTTAACAAAACTTTGTTATATCTTGTGTCGCTTAACATTACACATTTTTTGATAGGGGGGTTAACAATTTTAAATATAATGGTCATGTAATACATTATTGAAAAGCTTATTAAATGAAAAACAGAATGGCGCAAACTCGAGCTTAGTATCTTGCTTAGTTTCAAAGTAATGGACAATTAAAGTTCTGGAAAATGATACTGTTATCACAACATCAAAGCAGATTATTAATTTGTTAGTATTAGGAATAATTAGGTTATATATTATTTTCATATTTGTATATTAAGTTCGTGGTTGGCGTCAGAGAAATAAATAAAGAGCCCATAAACTTGGAGAAATAGCGCCCTTAAAACGAGGCGCTGAAATTTGTATTGCTAATGGAGGTTGACATTATTAGCTTCAATTTCTTGTAATATTCTCATTAAGTAATATTCTCCAATAATTAATTATTTTTGTAAATCAATTATTTTAAAAGACGTGGACGTACATTTTATCTTTGTACCTCGTTTGCAGAGCTTATTTTCAGGTGATTGTAAAAATATATATTTACTTTTAATTGACTTCCTTTTCGTCAATTTTCTCAAAATAAATTCTTCAAATTGTTTTGTAGTAAAAGTAGAAAAGATTTCTTTACTTACTAGCAATTTAACAAAGTTATTTTCGTATGGCACAGGAGATAAGATGTTTTTTTATCCCAATGTTTTGTGCTTTGACCCATGTTTCTCGTTAACTACTGGAAATACAGATCTGGGGCTTGTTTTGTTCAAATTTGCAGGTTAGAATCCACATAAAACCAATTAGTTTTTGATCCAGTAATGTTAGTAGGGCTTAGGTCACCATTTATAGCAGAAATCACGTTCAAAAGTTATATGTAGCGTAACTTTTCAATGAAGAGTTTTTGGACGTGTGTCCATATTAACTTTTTTCATTATTTTGACTGCGAAGAATATTTCTGTGAAGTATGGAAGATTCCTCTTGGAACACTTTCAACAGTGTGCATGATAATGTTTATTCATTTCCATAGCAACTATTATTAAATGTGTGCACAACCTTCCATGAGATAAGTTTATTACATTAATATTAAATATTTAAAAAAAATAACGAGCCAATTTTACCAGGAAAATTTTATAAGATTTCAGGGCCTATAATCATATTAATATTAGATTCGACCTTTTTCCAACTGCATTGTTTCAACCTATATAAATATACCGCTCAAGACGATAACAATGCTAATTATACCGGCATTTGCAGAATGAGTTACAGTAATGTATTAAATACATTAAGTATTAATATAGCTATGTTAATATTAGCGTGAGATTAGGTCTGTATCTAGAGTCTATCTGTCCTACGCATATCACGGAAACATTATGTGGCGACCGAGCAATGAATTATACGACTTATCTCGCCTGTTGATATAGTAAATGAGGTTTGTGGGAAACGAGTTTTGCATTTATGTACAGACCACCCCATAAAAACTACATTAGGAAAGTAAACGTCAAAAACTTATACAACTATTTATCTAAACTCTGAAATTAAATTAATTATATCATAATAATAAATAAATCATTACCGAATCATTAACAAAATAACTTTGTATTTCTGTGTATTTAAAATCAATATTTGTGTGTATAAATGTATAAGTACATGACGTAATACATGTTATTTATGAATCAGGGCAACGTCTTAATAAGTTGCATGTTGTTGTTAAAAATGACACGTTTCAAATATGCACGAGTGTACGGGTTCCCTATCATACTATGAAAAGTTTTTAGTACTTCACTTTAAATATTGTTCCAACTATACTATTTGGTATAAAAATCAACTTGTTTCTGAAAGTACCTGGAAGTTATGAATTCTTATGAACGTTCATCATATCTTTAAATGCAAACAATAGAACATTTAATTTGTTCAGCTTTTGGAAAATTAAATGATATTTTTTTATAGTATTTCTAAAAATCGCAATTTTTGAGAAAACTAGAAATTTTGTACAAGAAAACAAAGTAGAGATCAGAAAACTAAATATGCTTGTCTACATTTTTATCTCCAGCAAAATGTCTAATCTAACCTTTTTTTACAATAACTATTATACATAACTTTATCTAACATAACTTTATCTAGTGATTGTGTTTATCTAACATTAGCTCGATTTAATACCATGAGTTCAATTATAGAGGATTTTTAAGAAGAAAAACCTGAAAGGTCTTCAATTATAAAGGTTTAAGATATTTTCACTTAAAACTAGGACTTAAGTTTATTGAAACTTGTTTTATCAGGTGATAGAATAAAACTTAAACGCAGATTCTCACAAATAATACTTGTATTTATTATAACGCGTTTTGACGGCAATGTCGCCATCTTCAGTGATGACCGAGCTACAACAATCAAACTTGAACTCAACGTATAAACAAACGTTTTATTTGTGACTGCCTGTGTTCAAGTTTACTCTATCAAGTACATCATCTCACAGAGCTTAGTATTTATTTCTGGCTTTAAATATTTTTAGTCATAATATCTGGAGACAAATTAGTTGACAAAAATCATATAATCTTACAGAAAACATACAAACGAGATGATAAAGCGTTAAAGTTCAGAAATATTAATTTTAAGTATCAAACAATATTTTATACACTTTTTAAAGTAAACTTTTCAGCAATTGAAATTATATTTTAGTTTTATCTCGTTTATAATTAATTAAACAACTATTTTACCTTACTAGGCTAGGACATTTTTTATTTATTTTATATCTTATTTAGTATATTTTTGTTAGCACAATATGTCACTAAACTGTTTATGTTTACTAGTCTCTGTGAACTATTTGTATAATTGATTTAGTTATGCGTGATTTATTTTAGCTTATAGTATTAATATTTTTAATATTAAATTGCATGCAGTGTAAGGAAAGGAAACTCTTTATGACCAAATAAATTTCCATAATACATAATAATATCAACTTTTTATTGACTCGGTCGTTCCCAAAAGTGTAAAACAACTTGATTTGTTGTTTATGACTTTCATCATAAAAAATTATTACATTTATTACCCCATAAAACATTTTCGGTTGCATCCCGAACGGTATTTGACAAGTTTACGATAGTCGACTCTGAGGTAAATGATGTTAATTATACGTCTCACAAACAAAGTATTTTTGGAAAATTTATATTAATTTGAAATTTTAGATTAATTTATATACACCAGAGAAAATAAAACTGGTGTGACTGGTGGTGAAACTGTGTGCTTTGGCAACTAAACACAAACAATGGGAACATGCACACTTTGCATGTCAAAATTAATCTTATTAAATAGTAAAACAACTATTCTTTGAGATTGTATTGTCTGTTGTTAAGCATACATCCGTCTTTGGTGATACAATTTTATATGGCTTTAAGTTAACCCAAATTGAAGCTGAAGATAAATTGTAAACCCATTATTGTGTTTTGTGTACCTCCCTCAAACACAAAACATTGCGCATCGTACAGTATTTTTAAACTTTAACACTCAATATGTTTTAATTTAACTCTAAATATTTTTAAATGTTTATCCATTTTTATTTTTTAACGATTCATACAAAATATTTATAACATCCTGAAAATAGCAATAACAATTAATGTATTGGGATCGCTTCAGATGTCTTAAAAAAAACTAAAATTTGGGTCTGTACCAATTGGAAGGGTGTAAGGAATTGGCTTTTGAATACTTGTGAAGTATCTCGGCATAAACACCTATAGTTATAGTAAAATGTCATTAATTTTGGCCAAATAGAAAAGGCATTGTGACTAATGACGTTTTAGTAAATATTTAAAAAATTTACAGATGTTCTCATAAAATAAACAAAAACTTGAATGTACATCCCAACACTAACCGAAAACCTATTTTAGAGTTTTACTTAGTTATAAATTTGTTTCAAAATGTATTTACAACTGTCAAAAAATATTTATGTTTATTTATAACAAGTGTTATAATGGATAATATTTTGAGTTTATGTTTTATATACATTATAACTATTATAGGCTTATACACTTATAAGCTAATAATACAAATTATAACATTATTTAAAGATGAATTACTTGTTGGCCCTTAACAATTGTTATATAGATTACTTGTCATGACTGATGTACGTCATATTATGTTTGTAATTATTTTACCTTAGCAAAACCAAACAGTTTAAACTTTACACATTCCAGTTGACTAACACTAAAACTGTGTGTTTGTATTTCATGTTTCGTTTTGATAAAAATGAGTTTTATTTAATTAAAAAAGTTAACAAAATATTATACACCACTATTTTTGATTTGATTGTGATTATGTTGCTGTATTAAAGTCGTGAAATAAACAATAAGAATTGTCAATTTAACGTCACATATTGGAATACAATATTTTATATACATTTATATATTTAATAGCCGTTGTAAGTTGCTATGATATGTGAAGCAAAGTTTACTAACGATGAATAATGTTAATCCATTTCAAAGTTCTTCTTGTCTTATTTTAAAGAATGTGAAACGAAAATAATATGTTTGGCTTTTGTAAATACAAAATGTATGTCTTATTATTTTTATCAACCGTTCATGGTTGTGGTGCCAGCATTATTGTTTTATTTATCATAACAGGGACGGAAAACATAATTACTGTGAAAAAAACGTGTTATTATTAATCTACTCTCTTATCTATGATATTTTTAATAATGCATCTATTCAATCGTTCTTTAAGGTTATACAATTTAATTTAACATGTGTTTAGTTTACTCTTAAATAGTAAACAAAATCTAAAACTACTAAGTAATCAGCTGTTTATGCTTCAACTGTGAATGTATTGTAACAATAAATTTAACAACTATATTAATTTTCATAAACGTTTTGGAATTTTTTGAAAATTCATACAAAAAAAGAAAAGCTTTCTATTATATCAAAATTGGTTAACATATTGGCCTTGTACAAAATCTAGAACATGTTTTAGGACAAACATACTTAACACCACCTTTACTTAAAACCAGGTACCACCTTTACTTAAACTATTTATAGAACTTTCAAACCCAACAGTAGTTTGTCCATGAAATAGTGGTTATAATTTGGTCCCTAATTTTGTAATGTTGCATCATAGATACTAAGTTTTGCCTTCCATTTAAGTAAAGCATACCAACTGTAAAAATTGCTAAAATTGATGTAAGTGCTTGTTGTATCATAACCTGATTATGGTATAAGTGCAAATAAATTGATTTTTGTCCGGAATTTAAATCTGAGCTCCAGCATACAGGACAAGAAGTCAATTATTTAGCTGGTTTCGCGTGTATTGTACTTTATTTAATCACTCTTCAGCTTTGTTTTGTTTTTACAAATTGATTAATTATTTGTTTATATTTTTTTATTATGTTTGAGGGATTGGATTAATAAAACAAGGTTTTGATTTGAATTTTTATATATTTTACTATTTAGAAGATTTAGATTTTTAAATTCTAAAAAAAACACATTGTATTTAAAAATAAAAAATATTGAATTCAAACTGTTATTGCATTTTTATCTTGTTCTGTCTGAAATAACCTCTTAATAATTACATTTAAATTTCAAAATGTGCCCCCCAACATTCAATACAATTTTCACAAACGCATATTTTATCAGTTTTATCTCTTTAAAGAACTACAAAATCTCATAATTTATATGTCATATGTTAACCAATTAATATAATCACTATTTATTTACTTATCTCAAATTATCATTCACCAGAGCATTTTATAACAAGAATAGTTTTCAAGTACATATTTATTTGAATACAATTTGTCATTTTAATTTTAATTATTCTTAAGACATGTCTGTATAGTATATTGAAGGTTAAACTGTGAAGGGCGTTGTTATTTCTAACAAAAAATAAAACAATTATTTAAAAACTGTTTTGTTATTCTTAAAGCTATTTTTGGTATGTGTAAATATTAAATTATGTAAATAAAAATAAAACATTCAATACATCTAAATACTAGGTCCGTTTATAAGAGTATAACATGAACTACTTCAACTATAAACTATATTTGTGTAAATACATTTTTTCAACCATTACCTGTGGTTTATAATATTCCATCGCGAAATAAAAGAGTTAACACTTTTTTAATATATGTAATATAACAGTAACTTTAATGTACTTCTTTATTGCCAGTTGTTATTATAATTGTTTTGTTGTTTACTATTTCATCGAATTATTTACTATAAATAATTAATAATGTTTACGACATGTAGTATTGCTACAGTATACCAGACAATAGAATGATTATTGTAATAACTAAATATATGTTTCTAGTTTGTTGTTGATAACTTACCGAGGGGTTTGGCATACAGCGACGCATGGGATCAGGAGAACGGTAAGTCGGAGAGTATCTACCAGGAAAACAAGGACCAGGAGCGCTTATCGGCAACGGAGACTTGCCCGTCATCATCTTATCAGGCGAATACATCATGAGGTCCATGAAGACGTGTTTGTGTCGCAGATTAAAACATCACTTGCATCGCACTCGTTAGTCCCAACATCGGATACACCCTTAACATTTCACCTGTCGTCGTATAGTGGCGTCGTCGAGAGGGTTAAGGGGTGGTGCTGTCGTCGTCACGTGGTATTACCGTACGCATGCGTCGACCCTCCCACCACCGCGGCCATTCTCTAGGGGTAAGTCCACCCCCACGCACTTGTTATTCCACTCATCGTCATCCCCTCTACACCCCCGCCTCCACGACCCCCGGCCTCAAACCCCTTCACTGAAAATTTAATTGAACATTTGATTTGCCCATTATATGGACTATTGTTGTAGGGAGTATTAATTGATATTTATTTTCTAACAAATTATTGCGTCGGGCGACGGATACTGCGTAGTCATGCGATGTGGTTCAAAGCATATAAAGGGTGTTGCTTTACGTGTCCTAGAAACTATTCAGTTTAACCGTTTTACTTCTTAAGTTACATACAGGGAGACAACTTGTACACTAACCCATCGTAGTACTATAAAGTAGTCAAACTTTAGATTAACGGATTGGTTAGTAACACAAACTTATCATTGGTGGACACTTTTAACATGGATTTATAATTTGAATACCATGGTATACATGGTATGTTTGTATATGTCTAGTTTGAGTTACCATAGCAACGAATAGTACCCGTTTTTATACATCTGACTTGGTATATTAGTTCAAACATAGCCAAGTTGGGAGACCTTCAAAAATGGCTTATGTTGTAACCCAAGTTGTTTTCTTTCCCTATTCGTGTATATGTCATACTTTCTTTTGTATGACTTACGGTTGAATAGTGTTTAATCTTCTCACCTCGTAAGTATAAACACCTTATTTTTTAGGTTTGATCCCCATTTGGGGCGGACCGACGCGCGACGGTAGTTCAGTAGGCAAGGCGGCTTTGTAAAAAACCATTAAATTTGTGTTTGAAAATAATCCATCCTCATTTTTGTCAAAAGCGTTTCAATTAATGTTTGCCGTATAGATTTTTCGCCTTAAAACAATTTTCATGCTTGTACGTATGTTATAATAATGCCATAGGCGCCAGAGTGTTACCACATTATTAAACATAGAGCTATTGCTGTGCTTAACTCTTCCTGATCTAGTAATTAGTTTTGGTTTCCTTCGGAATAATTGTATCTAAGAAAACAAAAATCAAAACCCTTATTGGAAATATAGTACAACTCTTTTTGGTAGTTAAGTTATTTCAATCCCATTAAATGCAAACAATGAACAAAATCACAAAGCAAATCAAATTAAAACAAATTATCCAACAACAAAAAAGTATTCAAATGAGTTTACCTAATACATTTCTCCAACCTTGAGTTGTCAACTAATTTGTGAATATGCCATACATATGTTTATAACCTATTAGGTGAGAACCTACGTGCTTAGCACGCCAACTCCCTTGCAACATCCACACACTTAATTAACAGTTTTCTTTTAATGAAGGTGTAGGGTTAATCATAACCAGCTCAACACTAAGAGGGTGAATTGAATTAAATCAAAGTTTTAAATTTACGGTTCATATTTTATAATACAAGTTTTAAAAAATCAGTGTGACTTAAGCTTACTAATAAACAATTAATTAACCTTCCAAAGATGTAAATTATTTAGATTACTATATTACTGTACCAACACATGGCATCTTCAATTAGTTGTTCGTTTTAAATTAGTAGATATAATGTTTTTTAACTGTTTGTAGGCTTAAACGTTTTTGTGAATTATGTGTTAATTTTAGTATGTTAACACCAACCTGAAGTCATAAGCTGTATATTGATATACAAAGTATCCCCAAACTCTCGGGTCTCTTTTGTGAATTTGTTCCTGGGATCGAGATAAACATTTGTCTATGAAATCTTACTTTTTCGTCTGGCTGCCTGTATGTGTTTTTTTACAAAATAATTGATATTTATAGAAAAGTTTGACCGATTGAGTTCAAACTTGACTCTAGCTAAATATCAATTATTTTGTAAAAAACACATACAGGCAGCCAGACGAAAAAGTAAGCACCGTATAGACCCATGTGTATATTGTGAAATATGTTTGTCTCGATCCCAGGAACAAATCCACAAAAGGGGACCGGAGAGTTCGGGGACACCTTGTAAATACAAAATGCGGTTAGTTCAAAATTTGAATCTAATTTTATTTGCCAGCACAAATTATATAAAGAACGATTCTGTAATGCGCGGAGATAATATTTGAGGAGGGTGATTAGAAGGGTAAAAATAAAGACAAATCTTTCCAAAACATATGTCCGGAAACGCTTCTTTTACTTTCCATCCGCTATTTTCCTTTTTATAATGTAACTCAAGAACGGCTAACTAATTGGATTGACAATTTTCACATTACCCATCAATGTAAACACTTAGTTTAGAAAAATTTAACACTTTTCTCAATAATCCTCTTTAAAATGGCGACAATTTTAAAATTTTAAATGAGAATAACTGAAACCCTTAAAATTTTACAATACCTCAAGTGTACATTTTTGTAGCCTGTTTGATTTCCTATTGAATGGTATAACTGACAAAACTATCCAACAAAGGATAACAGTAAAACAACGTCCAAATTAATTATTGCCTACACTTTGTTCTTACGGATGTTGACCCCGTCAAAACTAATGGACGCTGTTTGTTCGATAGTTTCGAAGTCATACCATTCGATAAGAAATTAAACGGGCTACAAAAAAGTACACTTGATGTATTTTATAAAAATTATAGCAAGTTTGAATTATTCTCATTTAAAAGTTTTTAATATTCGCCATTTTGAAACGGATTCAATTAAATTTTCAACATTCAATAATCGAATGTTTAAATGAAAACTATCTTTATTTACTCGGGAACTCAGATAGTCCACTCGAAAACATATAAGTTCAGGTCAAATATTTAGAGGTAAAGAAACAGGGAACATCGAAACATTTTATTAAACAATACGGATATTATATCAATAAGTTTTGTAACAATAATTTGTAATTTTTCACCCAAAGTTCTCTAAATGCTGTCATTCAACAGATTCAGCTTAACTTAAGCCTCCTCCTAAACAAACATACAACTTTCTAAAAAGTTGAATGAGATTTAAATGCATTATTTTACCTCCGGGCAAACTGGACGCGGCACGCCAAGTCCCCAGCGGAACGTGAAAGGCGCCGAAACAGTAAGTAAATTTTTAAAGGGCCTGATATCATTTCTAGGCTTAGTTGCAAGCAGTTCGCAGTGAAGCCAAAAATGATACGACCAGTGTGTGCTCTCCGAGCCCACTCAGTCGCTTCGGCGTCTGGGTATCGCACATGCAGAGAATAGAATTCGTGGGGCAGAAAATCCCCACCCCCCCTTGAAAATGGGTTGAGATCTGGTAGCCCTTTTGGTCTAGTTCCACCGGCACTCTTATGTGGATCGTATTATTACAACTCAAAATTAGTATTATTTTACCAAAACAAAGTATATTCAATTAACTGCTTGTTTTAAATAAACAAAAATATTTCCCCAAATTATATACATGTATAGACCAAAACTTTCTCTTCAATTATTTTTTGTAAATTACGGTATTTTCCCACCAACTTTATTTGTAGATCACAAACGTGCTCAATTTGAGTGCACAATTTCAATGAAATTTTATTCGCCATTTCAAATTATACATCTGGATAGATTTTTTACTACAAATAAGTGCTTCTACAAAAATAAGAATCAAGTTTACATCGCTGCAAATAATTACTCTCCAATTATTGACCACTATTTACTATACACTAATAAAATGTACTTGTTATTCCCATTGATTCTGATTTTCCTTATATTTTTTTCTTACCTTAAATGTAATTTTTTTCCAACTTGGTTCACTTTATAAATATTTATTTATATATAATGATGTAATATTCGAATGTTTAAATGAAAACATCTGTATTGTCCTCAGGAACTCAGCTATTTACCTACAAAAATATACACACTGGTCCAACTTTTGGAAGTATCGAAGTATTTGATCGAAGCTTTTGGAGGGAAGATAGACACACTTTACTAAAAATATATATTTATCTAAACGTTTTATATTATTTCAAAATTTTATATCATTAATTTATCACGTAAATATTTCAAAATGGGGGCCATTTAATATACTTACAGAGAAACAAAATTTACAAATAAAAAAATTCAAGTGTGAAGCCAATATCCTTGAACGATAAACCAGTTGGGTTCTTACTATTATTACAAAAGTTTGTAGTAAAGAACTTGAAAAAAAAAGTTCTGTTTAATTTAGTAGCACAGACGAAGTGTGCTTACCACTTTACACTAGCCTATTAGAGGGAAAAGATTATTGATTTGACGACAGTTGGAAGTCGATGATGTCTTTAACTTTAAAACTAAAGTTGATGATGACTTTAATTTTAAATCGATAAGATGTCGATTTAAAACTGAAACAAAAAAGGGGGAAAATAACAGTTGTAGATCATCTAAACTTTGCGTAGTTTTGCAAACATTTAATCTATACTATTTTTAGAAAAAAATAAATTTACTCCATAATCGGTATTCAGTGAATTGTGAGGCTAAA
The DNA here is from genome assembly GCA_018207615.1 of Philaenus spumarius. Classification (NCBI taxonomy): domain Eukaryota; kingdom Metazoa; phylum Arthropoda; class Insecta; order Hemiptera; family Aphrophoridae; genus Philaenus; species Philaenus spumarius. The sequence goes on from JAGFPH010000500.1 coordinate 345,584, forward strand.
AATGTATTAAATAACTAAAAAGCAGTAAATTACTACTTTTTACACAGAGATATATTGGAAATGTGAGACATTTATTACCATGCAAATAAAAATACTAAATGCGACAGAAAAGGTGAATATTTTGAAAAACTCATGAAAATGTATTTTATAAACGGCTTTGTACTAACTGTCTGACATAGAACCAACGTAGAGCAAAAACCACTTAAGATACAAATACGAAAATTTAAAAGTATATGCTTAGGGGGTAATAAACGCACACTAAGAAAAGGTTTGCAAAATTTTCATTTAAATGGTAAAAATAGTGAAAATTTGGGGTTTATTCCTATCAGATATAACGGATGTTCGGATCATGTTTTTTTTAATTCGTTAACATAGCAAATTAAGAATCACTTTATTATTATTAATAACAAACAGCTTTTTTTAGGTTAGACAAACAAACTAAAATGAAACACAAACAAACGCCGACGAAAATGCTTACTGTAATATAATGTAATTCAAATATCTATGTTACATATTATAAATGAAACAGCTGAATTACATAACTATCTTAACATAATTTTAGGTTTATGGACATGAACCGAAACAAGTTTATTTGCAACCAATTTGGCAAATTGAGAATCATATAATTATTCTTCAAAGGTAACAGTTTTATTAGACTACGTAAAAGTAAACAAAAGGCTTACTGTATTTTAAATCAAACATCTGGTGTTACATATTACTTGTTTCCTTTAGTTGGTTATATGCAACTTTTCTTGAAATGTTGATTATTGATTATTTAAATATTAATGGCGAAATTACATCGTATGCCGCAATTCGTATTATTGTGGTTGGTCGTGTCTATTTCGATCTCTATCTTACATTAGCCAATAGGTCACCGCACAATCGTCATTTCCGTGAAAATATCAGAATATACAATGTTTGCATTGGTTTCGTCGTGGGTCTCCGCCGGGCTTGATGATCGAAG
>JAGFPH010000500.1:346557-373680 GCA_018207615.1 Philaenus spumarius
CTTGTCTATCTATAACCTATTAGATAGATCTGAACTACTGATTTACTCATTAAAAATTACTTGAATCACAAACCTTCAATTTGGTAGGTAGACCTTCAAAAAAAGGTGTTTTATCATTCTATGTCCAACCGCGAAAATCAGGATAAACGGCGAAAATGAAGGAAAATTATTTCACCTAAAAACTGGAAATGTATTATGCAACAGGTACCCAGGTTGATAATGGGGTTTAACAATAATTTATGTGACCGCGAAAATGGCGAAAATTTGCAAAAGTAAAATATGATATTTTTATACTAATATTATGTATTCATTTTAGGTGGTTTAGCCTCCGGAATAGGATATATTAATAGTTTAATAACGTACCTTTATTGAATTAAAATAAAGTTGGTCCTACACTCTATACGTACATGAACGATTCGTGACAATAATTCCATGTTTCAAGTTTTATAATAAATTTTTCTTGATTGTGTTTTGTGTTTGTGTTAAATGTGCTATGTGTTTATTTTGACAAAGTTCCAATGCACTGAACTAGTGTAATATTTGATTAGATAATGATCTGGAAGTTAATAGATCGAAACCGATCATCTGTGAAGGAAAGACAGAATAATGGAATAGACGTTGACATCTTTTCAATAAAGGTACGTTATTAAACTACCAATATTATGTTTAAATTAAACTAATAATCCGGAAATTTATTGAACCACATTGCTATATGCCTGAAATTAGACAAATACGCCCCCATTGAGTGTCGCTAAGAAATTATGTTAACCAATTCAATATTTAACAGCAAAATGCAGCGAAATTATTGAACTTAATTTTCTTCAAACCAAAACACCTACGAACTCATAATTTGTTATGTAAGGTTTAGGTTTTAGAGTAGGTTTTTGACAATAATCTATTTAACAACCAAAATCGTGAAAAACCAATAAATGTTTGTAAAGAAACACGGGTAGCAGTAATCAAAAGGTTTAACAATATAGAGTAAACCAACAACAGTAACTAAATTCGTCAAACTTAAAAGCATTACAAACTAATTATTACACAACTGTCATGTCTATACTACTTTACAAGTAGTAGTAAAAATGTTGTATTACGATTTAACTAAATAATTACTACAGTTTTTAATATTTATTTTAATGTTTCCATTAATGCAACACAATTAGAATCTGATCTCTTTCTAAAAGTTTAGTAAAACTAAAATTTGAATACATAAACACCTAAACCAATTCAGCCAAAACACAAAACAAAAGAATGAAATCAACACTACAATAAACTATAAAGCTACCTTAGAAGTTATATTTAGTACACTTTCCAATTCGTATTTGTCTATACACCCTCCACAATGACTAAGTTTAAAATTTAAAATTAGGGTGTGTAAGGCAAATTTTTGAATCCTAAAAATTTCTGAAAGTTATTTAAAAGTACCGTTTTAATAGAAGGGCCGATTTAAAAGAAAATATTTAGTACTATATTTTGAAAATTATAAATATATTTCTCCGTTTGCTACCACTAGTTATATTTGGGGTTTTATTCGTTATTTTTGTATACAATTTTCTTATGTGATTTGTGATACATTGAAAAAATAAACAAATTTTTCATATTATCACGGACGTTTTCAACAACTAAAACAACAAACAAATTCAGTTACTTTAGGCGTAAGCATGTCTTCTGTTTCAAAATATATATACATATTTCTTTATTTATTATTTGCTTTTATTTTAACGTTTAAGACTACTTATTCAAATCAAGAATTAAATTGCGCTGTACTAAAAAATATTGAAATTTAAAGAAATTATGTTTTTCAAAAATCTAACTTTCATAGGATGGGAGGCTAATAAAAAATTATCGAATTTTCAGCGAAAAAGGTTGTACTGTTTACGTACAACGAACCTTTTGGGAAAAACTACAGCATAGTTTCCGAATAAGAGAGCATACACGAGTCTTTACTTATAGATATTTGAAATGTGGATTAAATAATCGTTGGTTATTTTATGCATGTTTTACATAACTTTTACATACTTTTTACGAGGTTTTTGGCTAATAATTTGTACAACGTGAGTTGTGATTTCAATGAGATTGATTTCATCATATTCGGTGGGTCTTTACAGGACTAAAAACAAGTAAGACAGTACACAATGCTGTTGTAATCAAAGTCATGTACCCGAACCAAGGTAGTCTAAATGCCAGTCATGAATGGTTTGTAGCCGTTTTTCTATTTAATACGGTAGTGTGTTTATGATTGCAGTTATAACATTCAGTGTAACGCTATGAGCATATTGAGACGCGATTGATGCGAGCTGCATGACACAATCGCGCCACACTAAAATGCAGAGAACATATAAAACACTGTTTTAATTTATTAATAACAAATACTTATTAAACAAATCCGTGAACATTATATTAATTAAAAACTATTTTATGATAATTATTTTATTAAAAATAACTTTTTTATGATTATTGAAAATTCAGCTTTATTATTCAAATAAATTCAATTTTATTTTCAACAATTTAAAAACTAATTAGGCCTCTATCAGTTTTTCCTTTTCCAACGACTGAAAAATGTGATAGTGGAAAATGCACAACAGGACACCAAAACCTATGAGTGACAGTAGAGTACTGAACTCGTGAAACGTGTGACACGTGGCGCGAGAAACTGTATCACTGCACTGTGCCACATGTCTTTCGTGCCACGTGAGTCGCGCTGCGTAGCGTTGCGTTACCAATATGCACTAATCCATTCATTTACTTATGTTACAAAAAGTCGCGCTGTGCCACGTCGCGTGACAAGCGTCAAACGCGTTTAAATATGCGCCTAGCCTAATTGTCATATTAATTCTCTAAGGAATTTATTTATCGGCCCATTGTTGTTCAACCAATTTTAATTGTTTTACACTGCAAATTTATAGAAAAATAAAAAATATAACAACTGTATTTTAAAATAACTTACGATTACAAAATTACATCATGGTATTTAATTGGATAACCTTTTTGTAGGAACTATCACAGAACCAGTTAACGTGGGATCATGACAAATGCGCCAATTTAAAGCCTAAACATTCCGACACTCCCCAAAAATAAATAATTTCCACCTTTAAAGTTTGTTAAAAAATACAAAATTTAAGTCTTAAAAAATCCCCAACTTTACCTAGAAACCCGCCCTTAGTTTGAGAGAACCATTCCACGTACTTTCATAGCAAATAATATATACATTTAAAAATTAAACCTTCCCGTACTTCGAAAAAATATTAAATGTGTAGTTTTATTACTTTAAAAATGTTTAATAATACAAAAAAGTACATGCCTTCAAACCGATGTGGTGAGTTTTATAGTCATTTTGTATTTACAAATAACGGTTATTTATTATTAGTGAAATCTCAAGTCGTACTTAATAATCAAACAGCTGATGGAGGTTTTGATTTATTTTCCTGTACAGTAAACAACGAAATTGAACCTTTATGAAGTAACTACTAAATCTGTTTAAGATGTGTTTGTTTTTAAATTTTGTGATTTTATTTTGGTAAAATATTCATTACCATATAATATGACACAATTGCCAAATCTCAAAATAAAATTACACAAAGTGGTTAGTTTTTGGCGTGTTCTATAATAAGAAATTCGTGTAGGTTATATACATTTGTATGTATGTTTTAATGATCTCATATAAATAACTACATGATACAGTAAGACTTATGAATTAATAATGTTCAAACGTACTTATCAAACGCAAGGGTACACAGTACTTTAATTTATTTAATCCAAACTTTCCCGACCCATTTACTCTCATCATGTTGAATACATTTAAAGAACACATCATATGGGACCAATAAATCACAGAGTCGAAGATAAAAAAAATACTGTTCACTGTGCAACGCCTATTTAATGATCTTTGCACAGCTGACCGGACCGCAGTTTCCGGTGACCATGTTACTAATGCATGACGGCGTTTAAGCCGATATTTGTACCATATTTTTTTATAACTATACACAACAGATGCAACGTCAATCCCGCTAATCCCACAAAGTATCCTAGGGGAGTCCATCTCCCTGAGGTTCACTATTTTTTTCACAACAGATTTATTCATACGCAATGTATGAACGCGAACCGTGTATTTTATAGTGATGCATTTCGACAGCGATTTGTTTTCTCATTATATACTTAAAATATCTCTAAACAAGAGAATATAAAAGTGTTAGTAAACACATTATTTAAATAAATATAATTCGAATTTAAACAAACCTTAGATAAGTTGTTAGATTACATTATAAACTGTCATTATTTCTTCCGAAACTAATAAATGTGTTACGATGAAATTTACAGAGATATCTAAAAGTTATAAGCTATCCAGGAACTAAACTATCTATAAGCTATCTAATAAACTAAACTACAAAAATATTTTATTTTATAAAAAAATTGGGGGCCAAAATTTAGTATCAAATAAAATGTATATGTTATTACACTATTCTTTAGACTATCGTTTAAATGGTTTAGTCAAAAATATTTTTCTAGAATTTTGTGATATGTAATCCTTAAGATAAGCCGAACATGTTGTTAAACACCCTCCCTTTCTCTATTTACAAAAATACAGCAGCTAAAATTTAAAAAAGGATGTTCTAGAAAACTATTCAGCACAACTATATCGGATTAGAACTTTTGAGGAAAAGTGATATAAAAATGTCATTCCTCCTCTTATAACGAAAAAAAAGCAGATACAATTTCGAAAAAAGATACAATTAGAGTTATTTATTCAAGAAAATTATAGAGTATCAATTCTTTAAAATCGCACCCCTCTATTTACTAAAATATGGCATTCACATTTTTAAAGAAGATGTTCTAGAAACTTATCCAGCAAAACTGTGGCGATCTGAAATTTTGTGAAATGTTTTGAAAATTAAGTTTTCCTTAACAAAACCATCCCTTCTCTATTTACAAAAATACAGCATCAAAAATTATTTTTAAAAAATATGTTCACTTATACAGAAAAACTATTTCAGAAATTATATTTTGTAAAATTTAATGCAAAATACGTTTTTCTTCATAAATCCAACCCTTTTCTATTTACAAAAATTATTTAAACAAATATTTTCTACCTACTATTATATATGGCAACTATTTCGGATCTAAACTTTTGTAAAATAGTTATGAACAACATTTCTGGTTGTGTAGGGCATTAATGTATGCCTTCAAATCCTTTTAATGATCCTCTAAACAAATTTAATAAAATCCATTGTTATATTAAGTAAATGATTGTTATGCGATTTTATTAATATCACTAATTTTGGTAAACTTTTTGAGATGTCTGGTTTATTCTTGTATATTTTCAAAATGTATCATTTCAACTTGTTTGTATCTATTTTTGTGGTTTAGTAAACCTTTACAATTTTCTATAGATTTTTGGATCAATCTTTTTTAATAATAATAATAATCAAGATTTTATGGGGAAGTAAAATTAAAACTCTCAGCGACTATTTCCTACTGTACTTAACCCCACAAATACGTGAATAATACATAACATATTTATTTATAGATGGAAAACGGAGCAAAGTAAAAATAAATAGGACAACAAAAGGAAAACAATTTAAATACAAACCGTTCTGAGCATAAACAAACGTTTTAATTAATTTAAAAAAACTTTATTTAAAAAGCAAGAAAAATAACTAATTTAAGTAATAAAATATTACTAAACAAGTTTAATAATATTTAAATAGTGTTAATTTTTAGTGTATTATCTCCAGTTGAAATATTAATGATTTGCTGTTTGTGTCAAGGTTATTTATTACTTATACAAGTTCAAGTTGATAACATATTTTTAAAACTAGGCCTATTTACGTTTGATCTATCGCATTGGTTCAGCGACAGATAACTTTGACTTTTTAGTAGAACGATAATAGTTATAACTCGAGAAGAATGATTTTTACAAAGTGGTTCGGAAACGAATAGCATTGCATAGATACAGGCAGAGTTTTATATTTAGAAAGATATGATACTGAAAAACGGCACAGCAGTAAATGTTAAATTACAATCACATATCGTGCTCCATGACAATAAAAAAAGTATTTCTACGTACATGAGATTGGATATTATTTTAGCACTTCAGTTCTAATAGATTAGTATTTATATGTTAGTTTCGATTTAAGCATTTTAAAATAATTAAATATTAAAGAGAGTTTTGAAAATATCGCATGATTGTTACATAGCTAGTTGTTTAACTCGGCAGTTTGTTAGCCTACCCACTTGTGTCACACTCCCTCTCTTTCTCTCTCTCACACACACAATCTATAAGGACACAATAATCGCCGGAAACGAGACATAATGATTTGCGTGTGTACAGGAAGTGGATCGGACACGTGACACTTGGTAAACACGCGAAACTTCCCTTGCGCTGACATTATAGTTCCCAAATGTATTATACCGCTGCGTCAGGCCGGGCCAACAGATTTACAAAGACACGAAGTCGGCCTGGATTTGTCTGTCTGGTTAATACATTTTAATTATGTTTGTGTTCCAGATAACAATGTTGGTAGGGATTGATTTTGGGTACATTTTGTACGTTTTCTTTTGAAACATTTATTTGTAACTTGTCTCCTCTTATTATTCATTGTTGAATTTTTGTATGTCCTACAAACCAATTTAAAGGCAATACTTATTCTGAATGAAAATGTAACTTAATAAAATTGTATTAATCCATAAATTAGGTAAAGCCAATTATTCCCATTGATCTTAGCTACACATGTTACTGAATCGATACATTTTAGATGAATCTATATATATATATAATCCAAATATTATTCACTGACTCACTCATCACAAAATCTCAAAAACCACCGAACGGATTGGAATGAAATTTGGTACGTAGCATCCTCTAGGGCCGTAAGAAAGGTTTCAAAAAAATTCAAAATTTTAGGGGGCGGGGTGTGGGGAGGTCCCCTAAAGTTACTAAAATCCCTATACGAAATACATAGTACAATATATATATTGATATATTTGTTTTATTAATATACACTTAACTTTGATTTGTCTATCCGTGCAAAGCCGGATCGGGCCAGCTAGTCATTTATATAATTAGGAAAAACTAATAAAAAAACAACTTCAATAATGTTGTGGGATCCCACAAGAACATAAAAAAGAAAAGCAAGGCCATGGTCCATGTCCAAAACATTTCGGCCCATAAAATTAATGAAATATCCCATATAAACATAAAAACGAAAAACAAGGCCAAGTCCATGTCCAAAGGTTTTGGACTATAAAAGAAGCAGTGCGTTCCCACAAAAAACATAAAAGCGAATTTAAGGTCATGTCCATGTCAAAACGTTTCAATAAAAGTAGTAAGATTAAAATAAGAAACATAAAAATGAAAAAGACTCATATAACCCTTTAAAAATTGTTTGTCCGTAAATATAGTGAGAGACACCCAAACGCAAATTAGAGTACCTTTAAAAAAACGGGACATCCAAAAATTTTTATTACATTATTTGAAAGCTTATTTATTATTAAAGTATTCAATTACATTTGACACCTCCTAAATCATACATAGGAGAGACACAAACCATGTTATTATTTTAATGTTTGTACAATACAGAAAATTTCACCGATAAGTTATATGATTTGTCATTCGTGTTGAAAATTTTATGTAAATTCTAAAAATGGCGTTTAACTTAACAAAACATACAAGAATGGTAAACAATTTCAGTTTTACGTCTACAAGTACCGATTTTTTTAAATTTAAACAAATATTTATTAATCCAAAAGGCATGGTAGTGAACAAAAGTTATATTACGCACTATGTTGTTACTGGCACCAAGTAGTTTATCACAAAAAGGTGTTTAACAATTATCGCCAGTTACCCTGTATATATTGTATATTTTTAGCGAATTTCCACAGGAAAAATGAGCTATTGTAGTGACCCTTAGGTAAGACCTAAGGTCGGGAGTAACAAATGAGCACCGATCATGGTCAGCAGAACACGTTTTGGGGTGTCATTAAAAATAATATATATATATATATATGTGTGTGTGTGTGGGGGGGGTGTGTGTGTGTGTGTGTGTGTTAGCAATCTAGCGGCCGCATTTTAAGTCAGATTTAGTCCAAATTTGGTTATGTTGGTTATCTACGTCGGTTGGACGAGTTCGTTAGCCAAAAAAAATCCAACAACCGGAAACATTTTTTGACTGGAAGTAACTACTTTTTTAGACTTTTCCTACGAAAAATATAAATTTAGGATGTTATTCTGCACATTTTGTTTTTTTACACGACCTTATAGCTCACTTGGTTCCCCAAAAATTGGTCAAAACGTAAAATACCATAAAAGTACCCGATTCAAAGCCATGTGGTGGATTTTATCGTGGGGTTGGCGTGGAATTGTGTATTGAAGATACTCGGAATGTAGTGCGAAGCATTTTGCAGCTATTCACTACCGTCGTGAATAGACTTATTTCCCAAATTGTTGGTTGAAACCCTAAAACATAGGCCTATTAACTTAATTTTGAAAATTTGCTCAACTCTCGTCCTCTCGTCAGCGGTTCAGCTGCGTGGTCGAATTATTATATTATGAAGTTGTCGTGCATTTTATGTTTTAACTGATTTGATTTTAATAGTCTGGATATTATTTGGAATCCAAGTACGATAGAACCTGAATAATAAAATTAGAATGTCAACAATATGAACATATCCAAGGTAAAGCCCCATACAGTCATTACTCTCAATCTTCTTTTTTCATGCTTGTTAGGGAATTTCCATAGGAAAGATATATAAAAACAAATGCATATCTGTTCTTACACTCTAACGGTGGCACTTTACGTCGGATTTTGGTACACATGTTGGTTTTCTAAGTGATTCGGACGAGTTCGTTAGCAATAAATCCAAGAACACGAAGTACGTTTTTTGACAGGAAGTAACCATATTTGAGATTTTCTGTACTAAAAAGAAACTTTTTGGGAGTTTTATCTAAAGAAATAAGTATAGGAGATTATGCTGCACATTTTTTTTACAGAACCTTGTAGCCCGTCTGGTTTCCCAAAACCTAAAATACCATAAAAGTATTTGGTTCAAATCGACGCGGTGGATGGGCGCTCCTGATCCGATGCCGCAAGTTTGAGGTGCTAACTAGTAAAGCGAGTTTTTCCGCTTCGAGCGGAACGAAGTAGCACGTGAGCCAGGGTGGGAGGCTGACGTTCAAACGAATTATACTAATCTATTTCGAACACATAGGCAGCTAGTCATTGCCTTCGTGAGTACATAAATTTTCCAAATAGTTTGTTGAAACCCTAAAACGTATAAACTTAATTTTGGAAATTCACTCAACTCACGTCAGCTGTTATTGCTGTGTGTTCTGCATTAATTATATTGATAGCTCTACTAATTATAATTATTTTTAATTTATAAATTTATCATAAATTCTTTATAATTCTCTTCTTTGCTCTGGTAACAGTTACTTTAGATATCCTACACATTGCCGGTCTGGGCTGTTACTATGACTAAGCTAGTTTTATTGTATTCCTGTGGTAACCCGTACATTTGGTAATAACTATTAAATATTCGTTCTCTATGGAATACATAATGCTACTAAAACCGCAACAATGCAACATCCCAACCGTTTTGGAAACATTTTACGCACTCTATTAAATAAGAATAGGACAATTAGCCAACATGTGCATGATGCATGGATACGGACAGAGCCCCTTGTGTTATAATTATGTCCGGGTCAATCAGTGTCCGTTAATAATTAACGGATTTGCAAAACGTGTAATGGGTAAACTTGTTAATGCGCGGGGCTTAGCGTTGTATTATCCAACGTATTCTTTAGTTAGTTCGGAACGCACTTTTATCATGCGCCGAGTCGCATAAACTCTAATTGATTTGCCAATTATTAAGTCTGATCTGTGGACGGATGTGAATTTATCCATCTGTGAAAACATAGAACCTGATGTTATAAACGTAAATGGAGAGGAAAACAACAAGGAATAGAACATTTGGCGCATTATAAATTTTAAAGAAAACCAAATTTTTGTGTTAGAGTCGGGTTGTTACTCTGTGTCTTTCCGTTCACATGTCACAGGTTCGCTGCTGCTGTTAATAACTTTATATGATGACATTTTTCAATATTGTGTTTTTAGTTAAAATAAATATTTAGAATGTTTCAAAACTTTAGGCGCTTTTTCCCACATTAAAACTAAGAAAAGAGTTTATTCAGAAAAGATTTTGTATCTTGGTAGTTGTCCATAATATAATTTTTATTTAGTTTTCAGTCAATATCTCGGTTATCTTTTAAGTTACAGAAATAATAAACTAGCCATTATGATTTTCATTTAAAAAGGACATTTTTTGTTCCTTGAAGTTTTTTTGTGAAGTTAACGGTTTTCGAGAAATATTACATTACAAATTTTAAACGACCGCCATTTTTTAAATTTGTAAAAGAAAGTTTTGGTTTTTTGTAGATGGGTAAAAAATATCATACCAAGTATGTATCCAAAATTTGCCTTTTTTTCAATATCTGCAATTACCTACAATTACTTACATCTAAAGATATCAAGTAGGCCTATTATGTAAAAATAAAATGGTGGATGGTTGGAGAACGAAGCATTTCCGAACCTATGTTCATATTCAATTTTCAATAGTAGATCAAATCCTGAAAATTTCTCTGTTTCTTCCTGAATCATTCTTTATAAGTAAATGTCTTAAAATGTTTAAGACATATTTTCGGTCTTGTCTCAAGTTTTAATTTTAATATAATAATTTAAACCGTAAATGATAGAGAATTTGAATTTTCGATAATAGTTAGAGTTATAAAACCCGAATGTAAAAAGATAATAATAATTCAACTAATTTAATTCGCGGCAAGCATTTAAAATCTATGAACGAAAATAGCTGAGAAAAGGTGCTGTTTACATATATTTTGGCACTAGGCGCCTTTGTAGGAATTTTCGCCCCAACCCCCGATTCAGTTCTACATCCAACTTTCTTGAATCATATAATAAACATATAATATGATTTTATTTTATTTTTATTTTTATTCTTTTATCCCGTGGGCGATAACTGTTCAGAAACAAACGACGACGAACCCAAGACATCGATAAAGATTTGCACCATTAACCAAGCACAATTTGGAAGTGCCCCTTTAATACCGATACCCTTGAAATCTTTCAACTGTTTCCCTACAAGACAAAAATCCATAGTCATTAAACGGATTTGAATCGAGGACCTTGATCTTTGGAGTCAGATACACTGAACCCTCTGCTACAAGGCCATTTTTTAATTAAATCTTTTCGTCGATTTTTGTGTATATTTTTATAGTTGTTTTACGATTTAAAAAAATATATATTAAATTTATTATTAATCACAGTGTGATGAAACCTATCGATGAAAAGGCCAAAATGGCTTTTCGATCCCACTCATTTTCCTGCTTCGGCATCGCCTCGTTCGAACTTGAGCTCGTATCGAAAAGCGTCACTTTCGGTCCTAGTGATGAAATATACTATATTAAATTGAAGAGCTTTCTATAATATAGGCTTGTAAAAATAAAATTACTTGTTTCTGGTATATGACTGTGTATTTGTAACAGCATGGATAAAGCCATCACATAAGACGGATTTACAACATACCAATTCCGTTGATCATAAACTCCCCTTCCATGTAAGGTTTAGGCAATAATGATACAGCATCTGAAATGCCTTACCTGGAAGGAACATTGTAGGAAGATTAAGATTTAAGGGTCGGCTCTAGCTGTCTGTCGGCCATGTTGGCTGACACTCCATAACACCAATGTTAAATTAAAATCCAAATTTTTCCTTTATTCTTGATCGGATAATTATGAACGATATGTCATTTTAAAGCTATGGCCAATATGCATGCAAATGGCTTTTCCAAAATTAATAAAAACATTTTGTTTAATATTTATTAACAATTTAAAACATTGATTTTTAATATTTTTTTATGTTGTCACTATTAATATAGCGAAAAAACTACCAAGCCATTCGCATAAAGAATTTTGTCCCCAAGAGTTTGGTATTTTTTTTTAAACGCTATTAGAACAATTGCGGGTTTTAAATGGATTTAGGCTGAGCAATGTCCGTGTAACCTACCGCCGCTATAAGGTGATTTTAAATATTTATTTACGTTGTAACTATTAATTATAGCGAAAAATTACCAAACCATTTGGATAAAGAATTTTGTCCCCAAGAGTTTGGTATTTTTTTTAAAAACACTATTTTAACAATTGCGGGTTTAAATGGATTTAGAATGAGCAATGTCCGCGTAACCTACCGCTGCTACGCTGGAGTCGCAGGTTGCTTTCTGTTTTACTAGAGCCGACCCTTAAGAATACTACAATAACGAATCTTTTCTACAGTGCCGATGCCGTGCCTTAAGGCTCTGCTCCAGTAAAAGAGAAAGCAACTGGCGACTTCACCCATAGAGAAATCTAAACAGTGAAGTTTCTTGCAGCTGAGCGCTTAACATTGCCTCATTTAAAACCATTTTATAAATCTACCTCTTGTAATTGCGTGATGAGAAAAGCACTAAACAACATTATTTTTAAAATTACGGATCCGGCTTGCGATTTAATCTATAATAATATTATAAAGAGGTTAAATTTGTTTGTTTGTTTGTATGTTTATAGGGGGTAATCTCTGGAACCACTGAACCGATTGAAAAAATAGTTTTACTAATAAATAGCTACACTATCAGGAGTAACATATGCTAAAACTAATTTTGATTTAATTGTTAAAACAATCCCTAAAACAATTAATATTAATTGTTATACTTTCCTTAAAGCTAGAGAGCTGAAATTTTGTACATTTATTTCTTACAAGATACATAGCAAAAGTTAACTAGATTTGCATTTTGTCGCGTGCTGGTAAGGGCTGAAAATGTAATAACAAACCCTAAAACAATAAAAATTAATTGTTATAATTTCATTAAAGTTAGTGAGCTGAAAATATTTACATTTATTTCTTACAACATATATAAAAAGTATCATATATTGACATTTTATCGCCCACTGCTAAGGGGTGAATATATAGTAAAATTGTTGATTGTTATAATTTCCTTAAAGCTAGAGAATAAACCCTTAATAAATTAGGAATTTAAAAATAAGAAACCACTATGTTACATCCCAATTAAAATAAATAAGAGCTATTAGAATTTAATAGTAGCGCCTACTTATATAAAATAACATTTTTGCATTTGCTTCGACGCGAGTCACCGCGGGGGTTGGCGAGCGAAGTGAGCAGGAGGCGGAGCCCTCTAGTTTTATTATATACAAGATGAAAAGATGGAACACTTTTTAGATACTTTGGCTCATGTTTTTCCTTTTAAATACTGAAAAATGTGACGTTATTGTCACGCACGTTACGTTTCTGTCACGCTAGAATTGTATTGCTTTATCGTGTTCAGAAACCACGAAAACGTCCAGAAAAGTAATAAAAAGTGATGGTAAATTTTTAGATTTTCGCAAGATTTCAATACTTCAGCATTTTAATACCAGCCAAAGTATTGTTTATTGTGTAAAGTAAACAATTCAAACTTGGTACTTACAAAATGTCAATTACATAAAAAAATTAACAGGAATTTTTAAATGTAAAACGTAAATGGATGCGAATTGTGATTGTGGTTAAAATGAGTCCTTGCAAACAATTTCATGGTAGACAATAAACGAAATAAATAGTTTTAAATTTAAAATTGCTATTACGGGATAACCCCATTACAGCAGACCATTAAAGGTATCACAACTAAACTTTAAAATGCTATTAAAATTTATTAAAATAAAATTTAACATAGTTACAAAGCGTGTCAACCTGCCTTATTCATAAGAACTCAACAAATACTATACTATGTATTTTGGGGACCAGAGTTTGCTAACCAATAAATTTAATATTGTGTGTACTGACGTTTGGGGTATCGTTTTAAAACCACGATGTATTCAAGTAATAAATTTAGTGCTTAACATATTTTTTAGTGAATTTTTATAGGAAAAATAGGAATTTTCAATTTCTGAGGCTCTTATGGTGAGACCTAAGGTCGGGAGTGGTCAATGAACACCGATCATTGTCCCCAGAACACGATTTCAGGTGTCACTAAGAATTGTATATACAATTTAATAAAAACATTGTATGTATATACGTGTTAGAACAGTATTCTAAGTTGCTCGGGCGAGTGCATTAGCCAAAAATCCATGAACCAAAAACACTATTATTGTCTGGAAGTTTTTTTGTACTAAAATGAAAATTTGGAGGAGTGAAGAAAAATATATATATATGAGAATAGACTGCAAGTTTTGTTTTCTTTCACGATTGTGTAGCCCATCTGGTTCTTCCAAAATCGATGAAAACGTAAAATATCATAAAAATACTTCGTTTGAAAACACGTGGGTGGGTGGTTTTACCGTGAGGCATCTTCTGACCCGAGGACGATGGTCGCGAAGCGAGTTTTCAGCTGTGAGCGAAGCAAAGCTATCCATAATCTGAGGCCGCAAGGTCGATGTGCAAACTCGCAAAACGAATTTTCCGCTGCAAGCGGAACGAAGCACTTCTTGAGCTGGGGCTACAGATTGAGGTGCCAACAAATTCTAGTAATATATTTCGTACATGCAGCCAGCTAGTCGACACCTTCTTGGGTAGACCAATTTTCCAAAAAAATAGTTTATTAAAACCCTAAAACATATAAACTAAATTTTGCATATTCACTCAACTCACGTCAGCGGTTCAGCTGCGTGATCGAATAATTTTTTTATATTTTCCCTTTTTTTGGCAAAATTTTATATTTCACCTAAAGTAAATCATTGCTCTTTTGAACATAGCACAGCATGTTATGTTACATTTTACTAGTTTAACGAGTTATTTATGCTGTTGACCACGATCAATATTTAAATACCATATGATATTTGTTTCATAAAAATTACGAGATTCTGTTAGATTTTAACAAATTTGGAATAATAATCGCCTAAAAGTATTCTATACAGCTGAACTACTAATAGCCATTCATCAATAGAGCATAACCCTACTCACACATATCACCTCGATGCTATGTTACAACTCTGTACGAGGCTTTAGAAAACTCTAACATAACCTCAAAAATAAATAATTCAAATAACATTGTGTTACATTATTGAGATATAAATATTGAACTAGAGGAAGCTCCTGCGTGTTCCACACTCCAACCCCTATCTCAGACACTTTTAGGCTAAATAATTTATCGTATCCTACGTTTTTAAATAGAACGTTGACCTTCTATACAAACAGGAGTAATTTATTATTACATACAATAAAAACCAGCAAATGATTTAATTTAACAATTTTTTTCATCCTTTGGGCAATGTATATTTGCCAAAAGTACCCAAAATGTGGATATGTTATAAAGTATTTTGTCTCAGATAACCACATTACCCCTAAAATAATTAATCTTTTAAAATTATATAATCGACGTACACTCTTAAAGATGCCTTCAATAAATTAAATTAATTAATATTGTTTCGGTTATTGTAAAATCAAATCAGTGTCATCGCAACAAACGGTAATGTGTTCTCATAAAGATTTTACATTACGGTAGAACATTTAATTCAAACATTTATTGGACTTTTATGTTATGGGTTATAACTAAATCAACAGCTCAACAGAATTCAATGGTCGCCAATTTTATTATTTTGTTAGATTGGTTGATATGGTTATAAATATTTTGATTTTTAATAAACATCAATAAAACATTAATTTATTATTGTCTCTAATTAGGTTTTAAGAACTTGTTTCTCAGAAAGGGCTTAAAACATTGCCTGATAAAATGTGTATGAAGTATATCTGCATAAATAACACCAGTTTAAGTCTCGGTAGGAATGAAAAAATATTTCTGAGTTCACCGCAGCTCTCCAAGTGGCAGAGCTGTACACTACTAGCATTGAGTTTGTGTGTGTTTCATTCTTCTGCTAGCAAATATAGGGCAGCTTCATAAAGGTGGAAAACAGAGGGTTGCAAACGTAACACTGACTGTAAACGTACTGAAATGCGCATGCGTGACAATTTATGTGAATTTATTAAACACAGCTTTCTCTCCTGCATTCAAAATTAACGGATATATTATTTTTCTAGTATTCCTTTACGAGCAACAAGTTTATCTGATAACCACCAGTGCAAGTTAAACACTCAGTAGGAACACAAATTCGGCGCGTACATATTCCACAGTAAAATAGTGTTTTCGTCATAAATTATCCAAATTTATTGAAATTACTTTTATTTGAAAGATAATTAAACTTCGATTGTGGTGAGCTTTTTACACTTATGATATTTGCATTATTGAGTATGAAAATAAATTGCAAACTTTGATTTTAAGTTAAGTCAAAAGATCAAATTTAGTTCAACACAAAATTAATAAACGGTACCAGAAACTGGCAGATACTTTCTTACAAACATATTTAAATAATTTAACAGATTCATTGTGACTTCATAATTGTATTAAAGTAGTAGTGGGGATACGTAGGAGAGTAACTAATAAATAATAATAATTATTGTTATTATTATTAGCTAAACGATAATTTTTAGAAAGATTATGGGCTACAAATAAGCCAAATTTTATCAAAATCGTTAGAGCCGTTTTTTTATAAAAAAAATAATGACTGATTTTTTTGGGGGGGTTTGGCCAAAACGGAGGTTGTTTTTTAAATTTTTTCAAACCCTTTTTTCGTGCTTCCATACAAGCCTAATTGACATGTTTGGTGCAAATTTGTTCGAAATCGATGGAATATATTTCTCTCTAGCTTTGTATACTTACAGACAGACATTTTCTAGAAACCACTTTTTTGAACGCAGGGGGTTAAAAAACGGATATTTCTACAAAAATCTCAACATCGATTTTTTTGCGATCACTATACTTTCTCTATACTATAGTATAGTGAGAAAGTAAAAACTAAAAACATCATTCGGACTGTCCTAACTTTTAAAATGGCATATATTTAGAATCATTTCCCGATCATTATTACTGATCATTATGAATGATGAGCATTCATCATTATTTCTTGTTATGCGTTTAACATTTTTCTTATGAGAATTGAAATTCAAGATAGTGGTTGGGTCTGGCTTTCCATTAAATATTGTCTAGAAAGAGGAAACAAAACTTAAATAATTTGGACGACCCTGTTTTAAACACCTGACTTGACGTCCTGCCTTCTACTTTGGAACATATGCGCGGATATCAGTGTACATGCTAACGTATTCAACGAAGCATATAATAACAGATTCAAAGTATTGTTTCATGCTCCGTACTCAGTAAAATGTGCTTTTATAATCGTAAACCATAACAAAGAGAACGCAGAAAATACTCCTGTCAAAAAATTACAAAAATGTCAGATGTTTGCTCCCCAGGGTCGGTTCACAGAGAATCCGTGATGAGGGAGGAGGGGCGGGTGGTATCAATGGTGCATTGTGGCATATTTGCATAATGGCTGTCGGGTCGCCATATGCTGAACATGCACTTAGGCTGCGCTTGTTTACTGCTTATGTTTTGATTTCCAGTGATAGATATGAGTGGATGGGGTTCGAGGATGTACTTGAGACGGGCGTAATTGGGGAGGATTGTTACCGGGCTAATAATTACGATAGACTTTCTCGGTTCGCTTGTTTATGCATACAACCTTAAGTTCTTGTTTTGTGAACAGTTATTGATTTTATTGGAAAAGGATAAAAAAACTTTGTGAAATTCATGCTGGAACGCACCATGGATGTAGATCCTGTAACACTAGGTTTAACAAGAATGCCTGGATGGTGTTTTACTTAAGAACAGTTATATGGTTCTTGTGAAATAGATGTTTCTTCAAACCCGTAACTAAGGTTGGCAATGTTCTAAAATATAAACTGGTAAATACAATCACTTACTCATTTACTGCCTATGTATTTTATATCAATCTAAAGGGAATTAGGGCTACCTCAAGTGTAATAGAAAAATAATTAAATTAATAAAATAATTTATAAAATAATGAAAATACGATCCTATAAATAGACAAAGATCTATTTAATCATTTAAAATATATGGCTCAGATTTTGGAAGATTTACATTATTTGCTATAACATCATTAAACTGGTTAATTCTTAACTACAGTTTTAATACTTTTATGTAATTTTGATCTCTATAAGTTTTAGGCTGGGTTTAGGATGAAGGCCTTTTATGCTAGTTCTATTACTTTACAGTTAGATATTTAACCATATTTACCATCTAAGCTTTCAGGTTATGATTAAACCTACTCCTTTATTAAAAAGAAATTATAATTTTGCTCAAAACATCAACTTTATTATTTGTACGGATTTTTCCCAAGCATTATGTGTGTCTGTTTTAGTATTGCATATTGAAAACAGAATAAGTTTTGTATTTGTATCTTCTCTAATAATAATACATTTCACTATGCTTTTGGATTCATTAATTTGTTTGAACTCTAATTCAGAAACCTATGTTAATAGCACTCGCAAGAGATAGGCCTACTACCAATCAACTGAATAGTGATTATTAGCCAGCTATACTTGTATTTCAGTGTTGCCAACCTGTAAAATTGTTCTTTTTTAGAAGTTTTCTAATTATTCATGGAATAGTATAAAAAGCAACTTGTAGTTGTAATATTATACTTATACCTTGTACTTTTGTGAAATAGGCAATAGAGCTGAATTTAAATGGAATTTTTCGATATGTTATTCATACTTTTTTCAGCGGATAATTTTTACCATTCTCTCTTTAATTCCCCTCATTATCTCTCTTTAACCCTTCTAACATCCTCCCTCTCTTTATCTATCTATTATTCTCTCTACCACTCTTTCTCTGACTATACATATCTCTCCCACTTCTTCTCTCTCTTTCTTTCTCCAACCACTATCTATCACTCTTCCTTATCTCCTAGGCTCCCTCTTCCTTCCTCTCTCCTTTCTCTCTCTCTTTATTTGTCTTGTATATCCTCACCCTCCCTCCTCTCTTCACTCTCTCTTCCTGATGTGTTTGCACATCTACTGATGTGAAATTAAATTATGTTAATAGACCATAGAGGTCATTACTGCCTAACATATCCTTACATCGTAATCTCAGTAGGCATTGCCATGCGGTCTTTAAGACGGTGCATATAGGCTCATTATACACGTCAGTACATGCTCACTTTACATTATGTTAATAAGATTCAGGAATTCACTAACAAACGTAGTCATCGCAGCCTCAAGCAGACATCGGAGAACCACGCGGACATAAATAACATATATTCAGTATCTAGACCTTACATCAAGTGAGAGTACATCTATTAATATTTGATATTGGCGTAGGCCTAAACCAAATCATTTGTCTAATGAATATTTAGCACAATTTAAGGATGATAGTTTTGGTCAGTATTTTGAAAAAACTCTAAACAAACAAAACAGTTTTATTTCGGATTTAAAGTACGAGTTCGGACTTAGAGAATATTGTGACAGGTAGAAGGGGATCGGTAAAGGACAGTGTAGAATTAGCCCATACAGGTCTGGCACTATGTTACTGTCCCGACAAATGTAGATTTATTTTCTGTACATTAGATTACATATAACTCCCTTCTACCCTTACACTGAGAATCCTCCCTCTAACCAATAAATAGCAAAGTCAAGCGCCTCAAGCTCGCTTCAATTAGGATTTCTGCGCCCCCCATCCCCCCTCTAGCCACCCTTTCTTATAGCTCACGTAAATTTACCGAAGAAAACTTTACTTCGAGATTTACAAGCAATATATCCCGAGCTTTCTTTTTCCCTTATCCCAAAGCAGCGGTTAAAGGGGAATTTTATTTTCTTGCCAGTTTATGCTACACTTAGACAAGGTTCAACCGATTTCGTTGCAATTATGTGATTACGTTTTATTATGATTAGTGTTTTAGTGTTGGCAGGAAATCGCTTTAAGACTTGATTTTATAAAAGACAGTATGTTACTGAAGTACTCATTGCATAACAATTACAAAGTATAAAACTTGGAAGAATTTAATAAACCTATTATGTTTAGAAAGATATTCTAATTTTTGTATGTGAAGAAAATTTTGTATTAATTGTTTGTAATTTGATTTAGAAAGGTACAATAAATTATTGAACGTAATTTAATGGGTAGTCATCAACATTGTTAAAATGAAGATAAAATTTAATGAAAAGGTTTAGAGATATCGGTGAGCACTTTTCGCTTGAAATTTTGCGTAAAATCATGTAGCCTTATAGCATTGCCACCTTCCTATTAAAAATACATTTTAATTTAAGTTAGCGTATCGGAGATGGCGTAAAAAAATCTAAACTATTAAGAAAAAATTGGTATAATAATAAAGTTTGGAGGAAGTAATTGGGTTGGCGTTAAAAACACGCAGGGATTGTCATAGTTAAAACTATTAGCAAAATGATGAAAACCTTAGTTGTTGACCGAAAATTGTGTTGGGTTTTAGGATTAGGATTTCCTAATTCAGGACAAATTAGGATTATGTATTTCTGTTGTGTTTTCGTGCTTTTTAACTGTTTTTCAGCAATTTTGTGATTTGCAGTTAAATTAGTAATGTATAACTTATTACTTATTTAATCAATATGTAGGTTCTTTCTTCTTAGAGTAATTCGGTTTTATTCACACAGTTTATAGGTTTTGAATTCTAAGATTGTTTTGAATAAAATCAGAAGCCACAGCTACGTATAAAATTACACCAAAATTCCTTGAGAAGGTTCAATAACACGTAATTTACAACTAGTCATCGCTACAAGATGTACAGTATTCTTGAAAACAAACAGTACTGAAACGTAACCAGCTGTAGTTGGTTTTTAGAACAGCTGATTACATTGTTGATTGTTGCCAGGCCACGTTGTTTATTATTACTTTCTTGTTTGAGGTTATTTAATGCTGTAATGGTCCTCACCTCTTTAGAGAAAGTTTTTATCGTAAAGCATTATTTTCTTTCATGCGCAACAGGTCGTTCCGGTGTCTTAGTATGATGTGAACTGCTGTAGAGTTTCAAGAACGATTTCACAAACAGCTGCCAAGTAATGTAAATGTTTTTGACAAGTTTCGTCGTAAGGGAAGTGTAAAGGGTACATAGGCTGTACAAAAACGGCCACTATGAATGAATACCATGGTAGACTTCTTCAGCAAGAACTGCAGACAGACTACTGCAGTCTCCAAAAATAGATGCCTTCAGAAGATATCTTTGAAAATGAACATCAGTACTACGATTTTGTGGAAAATGTTTTAAACATGACACAAATGTTTATTGTTAATGTTTATAATAAAATGACATAAATGTTGATGTGTATGACACATTTTTTTAAATTATTATAAAGAAGCGTTCACACTGGACAAACATGTTTGAAGAACAAGTTTGCCAATTTTATTTATGTTCAAACGAACAGTGTTTGGTGTTCTGCCAGTGTTAACGCGCTATCTGAACAATGTTCGTACCATGAGTGAACTCGTTTTAAGATCATTAAGATCCATCGTAGTAACGAACGATTTAATTTTCGTACATTTTGTACAAACAATTCGATACAAATATGGATAAAATATACAGTAAAACATGACTAAATAATTGTGTTTTTAAAGTAGGTTTATCCTAACTTAAAATCTCTAAGCTAAAAATAATGAAAAACACAAAACCAAGGCTGTGAAACCTGTGGTTTTCATTTTCAGTTAGTTATTATTTTATGACTCCCAAGTCCTAGTCTTGATTTTGTCATTATTCGAAAGTTTTTTAATACGCCTGGGTGTTTTAGTTGTGAATTATGTTTGAAATTAAGTTTTCTATAGGCCTAAATTGAGTAACCAGATAATTGTTTCACAAATCCACTATTTTAAGTTTATAAAGTTTTGTTTTATATACTTTACTTTTACAGTTCGAGACAAATTTTGATTTAAAGTGTTCGTAATAGTTGTTAACATTATTGTAAAAGTGCTTGCCTTGTGCTGTATTGCTGTATTTAACAATTCCAAAATATTCTTTAAACATATGTTTAGCAAACACAACTTGTTGTTCAGGGAACTTGTTTGGCAAAGATGTTTGACCAGTGTGGACTCACCTTTATTGAACTGTAATTTCTTCTGCAATAAATACAATATAAATTTTTTAACATATTTTTCAAATACCCTATATACGTACATTTTAAGAGGGTATGGTTTATTTCAGATAAATGTTGTATTCACTTGAAACATACATAGTAGTAAGAACAAAGTGTCTCAATCAAGTATAAAATAAAACACTACAAAATATAATTTAAAGTACAACAAACATTTACTACCATGGGGGACAAAATGTATTTGCAGCCTCAAGGGCAAGCCTGTTTTGAGCTCACGGGAATAATTTATAATGTATTTATAATAAGAAAAAAAGGGTTAAGGGTCTGCTGTAGTGGCGGCCATCTTCGATTTTTATCCCATAAGAGCAATGTTAAATTTCAAACCATTTATTTCGTTTACTTTTTATCCTAAAATTGTTTGCAAGGTCTCATTTTAAGCACAGTCTCAATACGCATCCGTCTTGCAATTTACATTTTTTCAAATGCTTTTTATTTGTTATGTAATTGTTATTTTGTAAGTATAAAGTTTGAATTTTTTTCCTAACACAATAAAAAATTAACAATGAAAAATAATTTGCAAGCCGGATCCGAAATTGTATAAAGAATATTCAGTTTTTTTTCAACACTCAATTACAAAAAATAGACTTATAAAATGGTTTGAAATGAGACAATGTCAAAGCGTTCAGCTGCAAGAAATTGCCATCAGAACATTTAAATATCGGAAAAGAAAGACAAATTACTAAAAGAAAACCTAAACAAACATACAAAACTAATAAAAAGGTAAACCAATAATGACGTTATACATTTTAAAAATAGTCTACTTATCTTACTGCTCGTAAATTTTAATTACACATACATGTACGTACTTCTACACTCAGTCTCAAAACTATTTCCTCTCTTTCGCACTACACACACTCGACAATATTTTATCGTAAAATAGTATCCAACAAGCTCTCTACGTCGTCCCTGTTCAAATAGTTCGTTAGTGTTCAGCTAGTCCCTTAGGAAGTTCAAAATATTCGTTTAATTTACTACATATTTAATGTTGTGTGGAAGTTAATTATAAATTTTAAGTCAATTATAGAAAAGAAATTGTTAAACTTGCAGTGGGTGAATTTGTTTTTCTGTCGTATCTTAATACATAATCAATTTTGCTGTGAAACATTAAAACCCCGGACTCTTAACGTAAAATGTTTTCAGGGCTTTGTAAATAAACAAATAACTAAGAGGCAATTTAGAGCGTCATCGAAACAATGGTAAAGACTACAGTCTCGTTCAACTTACTATAAGTCGTATGAACTTTTCCTGTATTATGACCAAAGCCCTAAGATTTCCCAACAATAGGTCATTTTCCAACAGTTTTGGAATATGACTAATCCTACTGTAAGGTTTCGTTGCAATATATAAAAATTAACCTAAAATTTACAAATTATTATTTATAACGTTTCCTCTAACGTTAGTATAACTGTTAGTTTACTAACAGTTTCACAGGCTTAAAATGTCACCTGTATACAACCATAACTCACTACCGCACCTACAACCGCGATGATACTTTAAACACTTTCTGAACTAACAAAACGTATAATTATAAATATAATCACCGAGTTGTCGTAACGGAAAATGATTTAGGGTACATTCAAGTTGCGGTTTTATTGTTCGGCCTTTATAACCTCAAATTAAACAGTTTGCATGCGAGCAATGAAGCATGTCACGCCATAACGAAACCATTTCCTGGCCTTTTCAAACTGACTATTAATTGTGGATTTAGTAATGAGTGACAGAAGCCTAGTGTTTGCACTTCGGAAATTTATATGGACGATCGTTGGGGGAAATGATTATAGGCTTTGAAATAAATGGGGTAAGTTTTTTGTGGACACGTTACGTTCTGTTAGGCCCTTGAACAATGCTGTTACTAAATAATGCCAATTTTCTAAATAAATATATGTAATTTTTCAGCCTACTTGAACCTGTATAAATCGAAATCTTAGACATTTTATAGTTTTTTTTATCGATAAAGAAATTATGAATGTGTTACGGTATACATTTTGAGTACATCACAAACTATTAATATATAATTAGCAAACCTTACTGGGGATAAATAATCATCCTATCAGGGAAGCATTGCATAGACCACCATACACTGAAAGCTCTTAATTAAATTCATTGCGCTGGAAAATGGTTACAGCCCAGATACCATCGATAAATTACACCAAAAGCTTAAAAGCAGTTCGGACGTGATTAAGAAACCTATCGACGTATGTATCATTGGAGTATAACAAACTTGCTGAAACAATACCCCGCACCATCTTTAGCAAACAAGGTTATACTGTAGCATTCAAATCTAATAAAAGTCTCAAAAAAAAACAACTCTCGGTTAATAATACAAAGGTCCATAACATCCCAGCTTTAGACAAAACTGGCGTATAAAAACGTAAGTGTGGCGAATGCGAATAATTTTACATAGGCCAAACAGGACCCAGCTTTGCGAAATGATATAAAGAGCATATAAAACACCTCAATAAATATTCGACGATCTCCCTGTACGCCGACCACATAGTTACTACTGACCACCAAATAATACAATGATATCAATAGTCTGAAAATGTTACATACCTGCAGAAAATGTAAACACATGGACAGATTAGAAGAAATAGAAATTTATAATTGCTTACGAAAAGAACCTACCAAAATTTTAAATTCCCAAGTAAATTTTACAGCAAACCATATCTATGAAGAAATAATCAAGTCGGCTCTATGGAATTAATCTTTGTCGTTATTACCTGATCTTCGCAGTTGGCAACTATGATTATCAGCTGTCTAACATTTTAAATAATTAATTGTAATGTGTTCTGTTGGCCAACAAGTTAGAACTATGTCTGACGTTTTATATATTTTTGTGTGGTGTTTTATTTATTTTTACGACGTTTCAGTGGACGTAGAATTGTGTGTGAACTGTGTTTGTTTTATATTATAATAATTATGTGTTTCGTGTACATTGTTTTGAAATGCGATTATTAGCGAAATAGCTGTAGCATGTTTCAACAAACTAGATCCTGGATACGAATGACGGTAAGAAACTAAAATTTATAAATTTTAATTACGTTATCCGTTAGCTAAATAACTTTAAGACTCAATTTTATTTTAATATCTTATTTTTTAAGTTAAATCTTTTAATTTCACCCTTTAATCAGTCCATATTCATCACCAATAAGAATCTAAATAAGTATTGTATGTCATTGTGTTAATATTCAATAATTGTATTTTATAATCGAGTATTACAGCTGGTTAGCCGCGGCAATAAAAACCGTGAGATAAAACAATTTATTTTGTAGTATTATTTATTTTATCAATATCAATAAACAGCTTTGTAAACCCATTTTAAAGAGTACTTGTTGTTTATTCGATAAATTGGCGTCAAAACGAGTGGCATTAAGAATATAATTCGATATTTCCAACCCCTTTACTTTTTGCATACATGACTACGTAGTCGTGGAATGAAATAAAACCACTGGCACAGAGGAGCGACTGCGCATGACAAGAGGTAGAACGTAATGTCGCCCGAGGAACCCTACACAAGACAAAGGATGGAGATTTTACATTTGAAGCGGCTAAGTAGTTATTTTGCCTGTATTTTGTGTTTTCAATTTTGTTTTCAGACTGAAAATGATATAATCTAATTTTTGAGGAAAAGTGTCAATTACGGTACAAATATTTTTTTTTATGAAGTCTCATTTGAGAACATTTCAACATCGTCTTCAATAATTTTGAAATTTGAAGATTTTAATTCAGCTTTTAATTTGTGGAAGCTGATCATAATGAGGTTGTTAAATAAAACACACACTTTTAATTGAACATAGTTAACGGTCGGAAAAGATCGAAACCTGAAGTGATATAATTAATCAGTGTTTGTTTTATTTAACAACTCCATTACATCCTCTTACTTGGTTACAAAATAGACTAAAAACTTTACTAAATAAAATGCATGGATTTTATGCAATAAAAATAACTTAAATATACATAACTCGAATTAAAAATAAGGTACTGGTTTTTATGTTTTGGATTCGAGGATTGTTACCAAAGTTTTCAATAGGCACATGTTCCACGCCCTTCTAACGCTAGGACACCGCTTCGACTATGGTACACATACTATGTTCCCAAATTTATTTCATATTCTTTTCTTGAGGGTGAAATTGTAACAATCATGTAACAAACACAGTTTTTAAAAAGCAATCATACACAAAGTATGATACAGTCAGGTTGCTCAGATTACCTTCGATGGCTCTAGATATACTCTATTTACTGTCATTATGTCCAATGCTAATTCTATAATTTGTTTTACTTTCCTTAAACGTTTATTATTTAGAATTTTAATTAGTTTAGTATTAAACCACATAACTTAAAAATTAGAAATACAAATTCAAAGTATTAAATCAGCTGCTCAAATGGAAGCTGTCTGCAAAAATACAAACGCAATTAATTGGAGCTACAAAGCCATCGAAAGGCATAAAACAATATAAACGCCCCATTGTTTTACACTGTTAGAGTAGTGGCGTCTTTTAAAAGCAATAACTTCTACTGGCCCGTTGGGCACTTTCGCTTGACTACGTTTCTGAAACCTCGTGTCACGAACTTTTTGCGTAGACACAAGGCAGAGCGTAAAGAGGGAATAGGCGATACTAGTACATATAGACAATTAAGCGCGTGTTAAATGTAGCTAGTAACGTTTTAAACGTAATCCTGAAGGCAATTCGCCCGGAAACCGTGCTCTTTCTTACCGCGACCGGTATAAAAAATAGCTATTATAGACTAGGAACGTTTTAACTGGTTACTCAAAGTTCCTTGTAATAGTACCGCTTCTCAGCCTCTTGGCTAGGATCAAAGTGTAGTATCTGTTCTTATCAGCTTAAAGTGTGAGTATAGTGTGAATCGTCGAGTGTTCTAACGGTCTTCTGCTTTAAATATTTGATATTGTGTTGGTGCGGTCTTCGGGGAACGTTGTTGTGTGCTGCCACCTGCGATTACTAAGAACTAGTAGCCATAGGCTTTTTACTCATCAGGACTTCGAGTATATTGTACAGCCCCATTGCTTTCCTATGTGTTAGAGTAGAGTAGTGGTGTCTTT
>JAGFPH010000500.1:377700-399821 GCA_018207615.1 Philaenus spumarius
AATATGTTATACTTAAACATTTTTATAATATAAGACTTATTGAATATAATCACTTATTAATAAAAATTAACCTTATCAAAACTGCCATTTTTTCTAGCCTTTATGTTAAAGCAAGATAAAACAATTATAAGAAGTATATTCTAGCATCTGCTAAACTCTATTTATTAGAAGCAAAGCATAATATACTTAATTATTTTAATCGGAACTAAGTATGGTTGAAATTTCTACACTCTATAAAATATTCTGCAAGAATAATTAATATTTGCTTATGGTTGCTATTACATGGATAACAAACACATTATTAAATTGATCAAGCAAAATCCTTAGTTTTTATTCATCATGGCTATTACAATTATATAGCAATAATCCGAAGAGAAAATTAACTAAAAAGAATTTTGTTAAATCCGAAAACCTTCTTTTGTTAAAAATAACGAAGTAAAAAGAAACTTATAAAAATTGGTAAAACAATAAACGATTAAGACAAACCCTAAGAAACCAATTCGCCTCAGAATCGCCTATTTTTCAAAATGTAGGCCAACTCATACCTTGCGATGTGAAATTCTATTGGATTGTTCATTTAATGTGGTCACGCAAAACATGCATTATTAAACTACCTCATACTATCATAGGGCGGGCAAAGTAGGTCTACGATGTAGGGTTTTATAAAAATTACACTTTAATTGTTAGTATACATTGTATTGAAACAAACTACAAAATACATGGTGCGTTGTCAGTTGTACACAAAGTAACTTCTCTCCACCTTCTTTTTCTATTGTATCTTCGAATCCAATGATTGATTTTGGATTTCTATGCTTCTCGTCCTTCATTTATCCTACGAATACAAAGTGAGTACGCTAAACAATAAAACATCCTCTTACAAAATAAAATTAATATATATACGTTAATTTTATCTACTTGTTTCTATTGTATCTATGAATCCAATTATTGATTTTGGATTTCTATGCTTCTCGTCCTTCATTAATCCTACGAGTACAAAGTGAGTACGCTAAACAATAAAACATCCTCTTACAAAATAAAATTAATATCTATACGTTAATTTTATCTACTTGTTTCTATTATATCTATGAATCCAATGATTGATTTTGGATTTCTATGCTTCTCGTCCTTCATTAATCCTACGAGTACAAAGTGAGTACGCTAAACAATAAAACATCCTCTTACAAAATAAAATTAATATCTATACGTAAATTTTATCTATTTGTTTCTATTAATTACTAAATCTGTATATCTGCAAGTCTTACATGAACAAAGTATACTTGATATGAAGGTTTTGTTGAGAGGATGAACCAAAATCATTATTGTTTAGGTAAACCATGCCTAAAGAGGATAATTCCTTTTTAAGAGACGGTTCCATAAGCACACAAGCCACTTTGAAATACAGCTAAATCTGACGATCTACTAGTCTGACATGTAAAGAGAGTATGATCATTAAAATGCAGATCTTCATGAGAGGTAAAAGAAAAATTGTAATTATTTAAGCAAAACGTACCATAAGGGCACAATTCCTTTTTTACAGAGACTGTTTCATAGTAATAAAACATTTTAGAAGTCAGCTGATTTAGATAGTAACGTAACTAAACAGATGTTTCTATAATTATTGTTACTACAATAATTAAAGTTAGTTATAGCAAAACAATTGCATGGCCTAAATTTGTTCAGGTATTCTGTGAAATTTCTAAATTAAATTTTAATTTTACATATTTGTATTACATTATTTCTTGAATTCTTTTCTATTTTTCTTTTAGTGCGCATATCTTAATTCATTTTTATAATTTTAAAAAGATAATTAATTTAGTCATATTAAAAATCTTGGGATTGGTAATTTATCTGAGTTAAAACAACTACGAGGAATTTCAGTAAATATGCATTGCCAAAAGACGAGAAATATGAAACTAAATCATATGCAAGGGTCAACGCCAGTCTAATTTAACTAAACTTAATGCAAATGCAACCTATGACTACATTTTTATAAAATACTAGCTGACCCGGCAATACTTTGCTATTGCTTAATTTGAAACTTTGAAAGCCTGTAATTCCTATCCCTGGGGCCTGTTTCATAAAACACCTGTAATACAGTACCTGTATTACAGGATTTTAAAATTAAAATTTACAATCCTGTAAAAATACGTTTCATAAAAATAATTCTACACTTGTAAAATCACCTGTAATTTTCACCTGTATTACTAGTTCCTGTATTTTGACTCGATGTTTAAAATAACATTGACCTTTACCAATTAGGCCTATACAAATTACTTTCCAATATCTTTATTCGGTGAAAAATTTCTTGTTCATGTCTTCGGTAAAAATTGATTAACTTGAAAAATATTTAACAGATTTTAATTAAATTTGAACCACATACAGAAAACATATCTATAATAATAATATAAAAAAATCAGATTGTTACAACAAATTTTAATAGCTTTAACGATTAGGCCTATAAAAATGACTATTTCTCTATTTCTAATTCTACAAATGGTGAACAATATTTTTTTTTATTTTGTATTATTTGAGATTTATGTTAATAATTATGTATTGGGTTATGAATATAATAATTTATATAGAATTTTAAAGTGAATCCAAATCTTTTTTAATATTTAAAATCGAATATATATAGCCTATCAAAAGTTATGTACATTTTTAATTGTATTGTACAATTTTGTTTTCAAAGTATATACGTTTTCAATGCTAAAAAATGCATAATAATAATGTATAAATAAAGTAATTTATCGTATCGTGATGTTTTTTTCACAGAATGTGTGTAATAAATAAAATATACTCTGTTAATCTTAATACGACTGCAATCAATATACATGTTAACTAACAGTTTCATCCATTTACTTCCAGATTGAAGGATTTGGTCACAAGTAAAAGATAAGCATTATTCATGTGTAAGGAAGGAAATGCTTTGACTCCTAACTTTTGGTTGAAACAAACCCTTTTACTTCTAACTTTTACTTTAAAGCATTAGCCTTTTATACATAAGGCTCATTATATTATTATTGTTGATAATAATATAATCAACTACTACCTTCATCCATTTTAACACTTAACCCTACGACAGGTCACTTTTCAAAATGTCACCTATAGGCCTACTTGTAAAAGTTTTAAGATGGTATAAACAATGATAAAATATTCAACATTTTACTGGTTCAGTAATACAGGAAGTTGATCTTTATGAAACACAACAACGATAAAGTCCTGTATTATTTACTTGTAATACAGGTAAATCACCTGTAAATTGTTTTACAGGGAAAATTCATTATGAAACACCAACTTGTAATTTTTACCTGTAATACTGGAGTTTTGCCTGTATTACAGGACCTGTAACCTTTATGAAACGGGCCCCTGAGGATCGATGTAAATTATAATGGGATTCTGCTCATTGCTTGATTTACCTAACCTAAAATTATATTCATTTTTTTATCCAAATCAGTTGTTGATCAAAATCAGCTGTTGATCAAAGTCAGCTGTTTTAAGCTTTTCATACGAACAGCTGTTTCTGATAAAATCAAAAGAAATATTTCTTCTTCTTCCTTAATATTCCTAACCTTCCATAAGATTAACATTGAAACTTTTAGGGCCACTGGGGCGTAGCCCTAGTGTCCTAGGACTTTGGTAAATGGCCTAAAACCTTCCCAGGGTTAACCTGTGTTACTATGCAAAATTTCAAAGCAATCGGATGGACGGTTTGGTAACGCATAAAGGACAAACATACAAACAAACTGACATACATTGAATTTTATATATATAGACTAGCTGACCCGGCAATGCTTTGCTATTGCTTAATTTGAAACTTTGAAAGCCTGTAATTCGTATCCCTGAGGGCTGATGTAAATTATAATGGGATTCTGCTCATTGCTTGATTTACCTAACCTAAAATTATATTCATTTTTTGATCCAAATCAGTTGTTGATCAAAAACAGCTGTTGATCAAAATCAGCTGTTTTAAGCTTTTCATACGAACAGCTGTTTTTTGCAAAAGAAATCTTTCTTCTTCTTTCTTAAGATTGACCTTCCATAAGATTAACATTGAAACTTTGAGGGCCACTGGGGCGTAGCCCTAATGTCCTAGGACTTCGGTAAATGGCCTAAAACCTTCCCAGGGTTAACCTGTGTTACTATGCAAAATTTCAAAGCAATCGGATGGACGATTTGGTAACGCATAAAGGACAAACAGACATACATTGAATTTTATATATATAGATAAAACTTGTTCTCAATTGTTAATTTTACCAGTGCCTTTCGAAGACGTAAAGAGAAAGCTATCTTAATGTTAGAACATAGTTAATTCGTTGAACTATATATCCTAAACTATACGTTGAAACACAAAAATAGAATTTACATACAGTAAAGGCGTAATACCGCATTGTACATACGTTGTGTTTGTATTATAAAATAGTTGCATGAAGTATTCAAAAGATTATCACAGTACAAATTGGATGTTTAAAAGTTTTCCAATACTTTAAACACTAAAGACTTGCTTTATATTTCTTAACTAGTAGCTGAAACTCCACGAATATTATTTTACCTTTTCAACCAGCTTTATAAAATTTACATCGACTTAGCAAACTACTTCACTGTCACCGGGCAAAGTTTGTTCCTTCCACTTAACAGAATATTTCACAGGTTTTTCCTTTATTTGAAGGAATTTTATTTCACATGTGCTTTACACAAATTTGCTTTTGTGTTTTGGTGTAAAAGTGTCAATAAATCATTTCGTCTAGGTTATTTCAGCGATTTCGGAGGCTCGTTACACTGATGAGGTAAAATAAATACATTAAATTTGTATGCTATGTTTAAAATACTTTTGACTAACAGACTCAACGGGATACGTCAGTTGTAGCAAGGGTGTGTAGGTGGCACTTTAAGTAAAGTTTCCTATTGTTTTACAGTTTCCTGTTTCTATTTATGAAACAGAGAGTAGGAATAAATAGTAAATGTGTGATGTTGAAATGTATTAAAAATCTTTTAACAAGCAAGAAAAAATGAAATAATGTGTTTTATGGGATAGTCCAGGTCAGATGTCTGGAATCGATAAGGGTTCTTTACTGGTTAAGGAACTTTAACAAAATAAATAACGCATAGTAAAAATTTGACAAATAAGGTCATATAGTAGAATAAAGTGTAATATTATGAATATACATAACATTTTTTTACTCTAGCATTATTTAGGTTGTTAACGGTGCAAGCTGTCGTAGGTTCTATCTGCGTATTGACATAAGTTTTTCAGTGTTATGACATCCCATATTTATATATTTTTTTTTTAATTTATGGAATAATATATTATTATTACAGTTTTGATATTATTAATTTAACACAAAACTTCTTGATATGTTAGTTTGAAAAAAACTGTTATAGTATTTCTTTTTTTTTTATAATATTTTCTAGGGGCTACAATAAATGAATCAGATCAATATCAGAAGACCAACTTGCCTAAACGCGATAAACTACCTGTAGTTCAATCTCATAACAGTTGTTTTGATAATTTGAGGACGAGTATATGAATACTTAAGAAGTGTCAACAGCAAAAACTGGGTTTAGGGAAGGGGTAAAGGGGCACCGAAGAAGGAGAGAGGTGTCTAGAGTCGGGGAGTGTCGCGGAAGTGTGCATA
Organism: Philaenus spumarius; assembly: GCA_018207615.1. Taxonomy (NCBI): domain Eukaryota; kingdom Metazoa; phylum Arthropoda; class Insecta; order Hemiptera; family Aphrophoridae; genus Philaenus; species Philaenus spumarius. The sequence goes on from JAGFPH010000500.1 coordinate 383,334, forward strand.
TTTCATCTTGCCTAGGAATTATTCACAGGTTCTCTTTTTGCAAGAGGAGTGTTAGATCCCAAAACGACAACTCAATTAGCTCTTTCATCCGGCATGTATTATTAGCGACCCGCTCACTCAATAATACACCGCCTTCTCGCCTTTCATGTTACACACCAAAGACAACAAGAGGTCCCACTGAAAAACAAACCCTTACCTGGTGAGAAAACTGCTCACAGAGGAAAAATTATTCCATCTCTCTGTAACGACATGCTAAACTTTATAATACTAACGATGTACCTCTCTCTCACTCTCTCATACATTATTCAAGTTGCATCTTCTCTTTCTTTTCTAACTTTTTTATCTTACAAATGCAGTGGTCAGCTAAATATAACTGTTCACTGAAATTATTTATGTTTCCTTACAGTTTCGTATATGAAGAAGAAAACTGCTACATGGTTAAAATCTGACCAAGTGCGTGTTATAAACTCGTCAAAAAAGGATAAAAATGTTTCGAAGCTTTTCAAATAAACTAAATTTAAATCATATTTAATTGTAATTTGTTTTAAATTTTCCAAAGGTCTAAAGTTAAACACGATTATTATTTTCTTGTTTTCAACTGGACAAGTTTTTTACTAAAAATATTCTTGCGAAATTAATTCTTAGCATTTAACATTGAAGGAAGTTTAAAAAATACAATCAATATGAACATCGATTTAAGAAGAAATAAAATCTTGCCAAGTTGAAAACTAGAAAATTTTTGCGAGAATACATGATTAAACATGAGTTGGATAGTTAAATCAGTACATGTTTTCAATTATATAGGCAAAAAATAAGACGGTGGCTAAGGTAATCTGGAAGAAAGTGAAACACCTTACTTCTGGCCAAAGGACTTTTTAGAAAAAGAAGATCCAATTATTTATTTCATTGGATCTGTAAACCTAGTTATTCTTGTTTTGAACATATAATATGTATAGTATATTTTGTAAAAAAAGTGATTAAATAAACCTATTCGTTTTAAATTATACTATATTAAGATTTTGTAAAATATTTTTGAAAACTTAAGCAATTAATAGTGTGACTTTATATTGCCTCTCAACTTTAAATTGTTTTTTGTACATAAAAAACGAACAAATTCAACAATGTTTGATAAGAAAATTTACAAATAATACAACAACGAGTTATCAGTAGAGGGCGGCGCATCGTCTTAATCCACCTCTGATTTAAAGTTTTACAAAATGACTCAAACTATTTAATTTCGTAAAACAAAATTGCGAAGGGCGTGTTCTACACGCACCAAAATAAGGTTACACTCTCAAAATTAAAATCATGTTAAGCTTCAGCTTCATAATTCACATTTATTTCCAAATACATTATCTTATTAGTTTCTGATAACAGATGTCGAGCGTGATTAAGGATTTAAGGAAAAAACTGCCTATAAAATCAAAAAATAAAGAGTGAGGTTCTTAAAAATATAGTATTGCGTTTTCTATTTTTAATTATTTAGAACACAATTTAACTTGAGAGGCTATATAAAGCAACAATATCAATTGCTTAAGTTTACAAACTTTTTTATAAAATCTTAATAGAATTTATTTAATACAAAGATGTTTATTTAGTAACTTTTTTAACAAATACCTTACATATTATATGTTCAAAACAAAAACTAGGTGTACAGTTTTAATGAAATAATTAGCCTACTGTTTTAGTCTATGTATTCATTTTATTTTTCAAACAACTGCGACATATACTTTTGTCCATCTGATGAGCTATTATCCTTTAAAAATTAACAAAACTTTATACTAAAATAAAAGTTATACAGTTCACAAATTAAAAAAATTAATTAAAATTAACTAAAGAGACAATTACACCATACATCGGTATAAAGTAACAGATAATTACATCAAATAACAGCAGCAATGTATAACACACTAAATTACATGCAATTATATAAAAAATCTGCAAAATATAGTAAATTAAATGGTAGTTAATTACATAAAAACTGGCAAAAAGCTATAGTAACCTAAATAACAAGCAATTGCATTAAAATCAGCAGAAAGATATAGCACACTAAGTATCATGCAATAATTACAATAATAATAATAATATGTACTTTATTTACACTTTTTCAGAATTACAACGTTTTATGACATACAGTCTAGCATGGTCTGCTAGGTTGCAACAACTAACAATCATTTAATAGAAACAAAACTATAAACTATAGACAAACAAAAATCATCAATACAAACATAAATATTAAGTTTGATCAAAAGTCAGTACAAAAATGTTTTGTTATTAACAACAAAAATCAGCATAATCTAAAAGTATTTTCAAAAGTTAAATTCTTTTATTAATGTCCATCTGTAATGCCTTGCTTGTTTAAGATATTTACACAATACACCCCAATCCTGACCATTCATAAAGTCCTTGAACTCTGGCAGCGATAATCTGTCTTTACCCAGAAAAGATTGTCTATATTGAACCAATATTGGGCGTTCTGATACAAAATGGTAAACATTTTCATTCACCCCCATGTTACACAACGCACATAGATAATTTGTATCCCTTCTACCCACGGTTAAAAGTTTTAAATGAACTAATTACACTTAAATGCCCATTTTATTTCCAGCAACTTATATTTATTTGTATTACTATTCAAATAGCGTTTTCCACTAGGAAAAGAGATTAAAATCTTGACTGGAGTAAATTTTATGGTATTTCCCATTTTTGCTGCTAGTAGAACCTGTTCCCTCTGTTCCAAACTGATTTTATTCAAGAAATATTTTAACTGACTATTTTTTTAAATTACAGTTATTTTTATCCCACATTTTTCCAAATTCTTGTCTACCCCCACTTAGACCCTAAAATTTTCCATTCTTTAAATCATGAAATATTAATGTTAACTATTTTGTTTTGCTAAAACTTTTGGCAACCTGTCTTCCGGCATAGCTAACCCTCCAAACAAATATTTAAAATGTAGCTTCAATGTACAAATACAGCTTATTTAATCCCGTTTCCAGATAAATGACATAATTTGGCTTGATTGAATATCTATAACTGTTTACAATTTCGATCTGTTTTTCATCAAAAATCCATCTTTCATTAGTTGCCAATTTTCCACCGTTTCTAAAAACCATCACTTTCAATTTTATTAAGTTTACTCTTAAATTCCATATGTTGCAATACATATTTAATTTATCCACCATAGCCTGAAGACATTCTAGCGAGTAGGACATAATAAGCTATATCGTCCGCATAAAGCAGCACCCGAATACAAATCCCATCAATACAAAATCCTCCCCCCCCCCCCATGCATCATGTAGGTCATTCAAAACAAGTGAAAACAATAATGTACTCAATAAACATCCCTGCCTTACTTCCATTTTCGTTTCAAAACAATCTGACACACCAGTTAGTTCTGCCCCACACCCCAGACAAAGTTTCTTTGTATACATTTTGAAGCACTCTCAATATCTTTGTTGATACTCCTAAACATAATAGTTTATAAAACAATGCATGCCCATCTATAGTTTCAAACGCTGCCGAGAAGTCTACACAAAAACAATAAAGTTTACCTTTTGTTTTAGCTAATCGTAAATGAATCATACTTACAAGATTAAAATATATTGTCCACGGTTGAATATTTGCCGGCCTGATATTTGTTAAGAATTGTTGGTTTTTGTTTCCAATTTGTAAGCTATTCAAAATCATCTCGGTAAAAACCTTTGTTAAAGTGTTCATAAACGAAATTCCACGATAGTTTTCTAGCATATTTACATAATCTTTTATATACAAAGAGAATATAATACTTTTTTGAACGAAATCGGCACTTTCCCAGTTTCAAATATATGGTTGAAAGTGTCCAGTTTCTTTGTCAAAACACTGTCTGGTGAGTTATTATTAAACTCATACCGTCAAATTCAAGAGCTTGGTTATTTTTAGCTTTCGCTAGCACTGAAATTGTAAATTCTTCAACAAGCAAAAAATCAAGCTAATACGGCTGCGCATAACTGACCTGCATTGCACGAGAGCAAGGGTTAAACAAGGTCGAGAAGTACCGGTATTCAATCCAGCTGTTAGTTTTTAATGAATTTATTAATTCCCATAATCCCCCTAGTATCTGTGATGCGTCTAAATGACTCCTCAATTGAACGATTGTAATCATTATGTTTCCCGGAATACAATATTTTATATTCCCTATTTGCCTGTAAAAACGCATTTTTTGTGTACTGTGAATCCGTTCGTCGAAACAAATCCAACAACCTAAAAACCCTATTCCTTAGTTTCGTACAATCATTATCAAACTATTTTTGTTTGAATAATATCTTTCTTTCTAGTTTCTGTATTACCCAAGCTTACACCCACATGCGCGGCGTTTGTAATAGCCACAACTATTTGTCCTATCAAGTCTTGCAGGTCCTCACCGCTGTTAAATTGTAGTCCAGCGTTTATTTTATCAGCAAAAAATTATTCGTCCTTTTAAGTTTTGGAAATAAGGGAAGTATTACTTGTTGTTTATTTAATTGGTCACATTAAACTTGAAAAGGAACTGGTACATGTTTACCTACTTTAAAATTGTTAATACAAATACAAGATAAACTTTGTCGAATAAATATAATACAAAATAAATAAATTTGTCGAAACCACCTCATAGTCAATTACGGAATTATCTCTAGCATTAACAAAAGTAAATTCTCCATTTTTATCACCGCCTGTCCTCCCATTTAACACAGTTAACCTGTCTTCCAAAAATCAATTATTTTTTTCCACGTGAATTAATAATTTTACCTTTAGATTCCCATAACTTGAAGATATTATCTGAGACACAATCTTATGCTACTAAATCTTATATGACCTGTCTATCTGAAATCCGTGCATTATAATCACCAATAATAATAAAGTTTCTGTCAGAGTTCTCGGACATAACATTATACAATATTTCAAAATTTCTCTATCAGATATTACAGTTCAAATACAATGGAAATAAATAAAAGTAGTTATCCCTGTCCATTCGATTTTCAATAAAATTTATATCATTAAAACTACAGAAAGAAATTACGGCCTTAAAAGTAGAATTTTTATGAATTCCTATCAGTATTTACTCTATTGCTCTACCGAAAGCAGCCATTCTGGTTGCATAAACCTATTTCAATTCAAAATTACAAAAATACTTGTTAAAATAATCTACATCTTGGTCACCAACAAATGTATCTAACAGAATAATTACATCAAAATTAACAACTAAATTTAAATTATCTTTATCTTTAATTTTGGATTTAAGTCCCTCTACATTTTATGATAATACATTTATACATTTACCAACATCCAAACTATTACGCATCGCTGAGAATTGGCCTCCACGAAGCTGCCTCCACCGAATCTTCTTGCTCCTGGATTCCCATCATGGCTCTGACACTTTTCAGTCTAACATCTCTAACATCAGATAATTTCTTGACGAATTCACTGCAACCCATACGAAAGAGCTGCCTCAGTTTCGTAACTCCATCAGCTGATCGTCCTTCCACTTAAATTAACTTATTTTTCCTTCACCACCATTCGATCAAAAATAATTGGCATTCTCCGATGTCCAGCTAGTTCTATTTCTTTTCAAAGTTCCACCAAACGACCTCTCCTTTTCCTGACTGCCTGAGTGAGAGTAAGCCTGATGAACGATACAGCCCGTATCCATCAAATTTCTTGTTTGGGCCATTATCCAGTAATATCAGCACTTCTGGTACATGTGCTATTATTCGGCCGTTTATTTGATTTCTAGGTCCAGTAGGATGTGCTCGATTCACCCATATTTGTTGTTTGTTTGTAGAACATTTATACCAAAATCTTTTACTATTTTGCAATAATCATCTCCTTTTTTATGTTTCAAACCCTTAAAAATGTAATTATTTCTGCGCGAACGTCCTTCCAAATCGTCTAACCTATCTATAATATATTTCTGATTCTCAAGTAGTTTTTTATTTTCCTTCTTCAATTCTAAATTTTCCACTTTAAGCAATTCTATGTCAGCCGATAAAGTTTGTAAATCTTCCTTAGTAGCTGTAGCTAGAGACGCCAATTTCTGATTCAACAAACTCTCCAGCGCCTCCATCAATTGAGAAGGCATCATGTCTTCAACTTTGTCCATATTGCTTATTTTCTACGATTCATGTATACTCTGGTTCTCACTAACACCTCCTGAGATGAGTTTGTCTAGAACGTTTAAAACCTCGTTTTGTTACTGGCGAAAAAATTTCAAATCTTGAATTAGGCATATGCTTTCTAATTTAGTTGATTCAGTTTACAAAATATATACACGAATTGTCAATTGCTAGTATTTATATTGAAAGTACACTAAAATCAAATATTACACCTGTATACCACTTTTATCAAATTACAATTTTATTACTACTTAGCATTGTATAACTATCAATCACTTTATCACTTTAAGTAATAAAAAATGAGAAAGGGGCAATATGCAATTCCATTAATTTAATTTCACTTCTCTAGGCCAATGTACCCACGTTTACCCTGATCAGCTGCTCAGTACATTTACACACCGCATAATACAAATAAATCAGAAAGTACAAGCACAAATAGTGATATCTCTGAACCCAACTTTGAAGGTAAACAACTGTCTATTGCCCGTGTAATCCGATGACGAACACAAATAGATAATGTAATAGTTCTAATCACTTAAAATATTTCAGTTCTTAAGTTGGTAACCGTTTGTTCAAAGTCCAATCAAATTACCGCACAGCAGTTTTCCCTCCGTTAGCCAAACTTAACACATTCATACACTAGGTTAAAACTCGATGCTTTCAGAGTGATATCATTACTGATAGTACTAGTTTTCCTCTAATCTGTATATTACAACCAACTACAGGGCTATTTTAATGTGTCCTTTCATACCAACAAATATACACAAAATTAATTAAAATCGCTTTAAATTAATAACTTTACTCCGTCTTGCCAACCCCCAATAATAACATTAAACATTTTCAAAAACTCTAGTACCCTAAATGATAGGAAAGTAGTTACACATTTTGAAAATATAGTAAATTAAGTAAGAGGCAATTACATTAAACAATGGAGAAAAGTACGAAACTAAATGACAAGTAATTACAATAAAAGTTGGAAAATTATATATTACACTAAATGACAGGCAATTTTCATTTAAACGATCAAAACGTATTAAGTAAACTTGTTGAACTTACCGTTAAATAGTCCAATTATTCTTGTTTTTATAATATAATATAAAAAGTGTTATATTAAATTACAGTTACATAAAAAATTGCAAAAGGCTGTAGGAGCCTAAATGATATTGAAGTAATTTCAAATGACCAAATAGATATTGAACATTAAATTTCAGACAACTACATTAAATAACTGCAAAATGAAGTAAATTAAATAACAAGCAAATACATTGTAAATTAACAAAAAATTAACTGCATTTAATTTAACCTAGTGTCATCAAATAACGTTAAAGTGTTCTCTTATAAATGTTCTACAACTTAACGCCTTTCTTACGTACAAAAATAAATTACCTGTTTTACCATTTAATAGGTTTTGTGTATAAATTGGATAATGTAGGTAGAAGTTTTTTCAATGTTTTGTTTGAAACTTATTATTTGGTTGGACCCGATTCATATAGCTACAGTTGTTTATGTGGCACTATAATGTTTATTTGATGTTGTAGTGCCGAAGGAACTCCATCACGGACACTTCCAGAATCTCTGCTCGACTCTCGAATCCCTCAGGACAATGCACTACTCGGCTCCACACGTGCATTAGGCAAATCATTATGCGCCGACTTCTTCTTTTCTACGCGCTCTATTGAAATCCAAAATATTCTCTCTGTTAGATGTCGCATAGCTTTGTTGTGCCTCCTGAATACTTGATCACTTATCATAAACTAGTTTAGCTTTCTTCTTCTCCGTCTTCTATGTTTCGTTCGTTTGTTCGTTTTCTTCAATGATCGTAACAAACTGAAGGACTTCTCTCCCTTCTGGTAAAACTCGCTAAGTACAAAAGCTTGTTGTCTGTAAAATGGAATTTAAATTAATTTTAACAGTTTATAAACGCATTTTAGGATATTTTCAGGAAGGATTTTACTCAAAGGAGGACATAAAATATCTTCAATACTGAACTGAACAATAGATACATTTTAATTCTACTTTAACTTAAACAGTATCTTAATAATTATTCCTGTAATACCTGAATTCAACCTAAGTAAAAAAGACAGGTCTTGCCTTATAAGAGAATTCAATTGAGTATAAAATGTTTAGCGAATAGTGTACACTGAAATTATTTAATTATGTTGCATTTGTATTTTAACGAGGCGACCCCTGTTATACTCCATTAAACAACTCACTCCGCTCGCCTAGTTTCACTTAACGGTGTTTTACTCTGATACAGCCCTTAACAAAAATGCATTATTGAAATTTGTATTTCTTAAAAATACAAACAACAAAACAATATTTAATTTAAATCAAACTAGACGGCTCCGCCCCTGCTCTCTTGACTCACTATCTCCCGCAGCGAAGCAAGTGCAAACAGATGATTGTATACTATGATATACACGGGAATTTCGATTGCTATTACAGAGGTTTTTTGTTTTTATATAGAAAAGAGACACTTTTTAAGATATAAATTTTGACCAAATTATGATACGGTAATGCAATATTTTAAACTGATCAAATAAGCCTAGTAAAGAATAAAGTTGACATAATGTTAATAGTAATGTGTTTTTCAGTTATGATATAGTAAGCCTTTTTCGTTGTTTGTGTTTGCTATTACTCTGCTATTACCTAAACTAAAAAATCTGTTGGTTTTGAAGAATAATCACCTGATTCAAAATTTGCAAAGTTGGTTGTTATGGTAAAATCTAAATGCTTTCAAGAAACGGGGTGTTGATTCATTATTGGCCTAACCTAAAATTGTGTTGAGCTTATGATCCAAATCAAGTGTTTACAATATGTATCAAAAGATGTTTGAATTACAATACAGTAAGCCTTTTTTGTTTATATTCTGTTTGTGTTTTTTGTTCTTCTTCTTTTTGTTAATCTAACCTAAAAAAACTGTTGGTGAAAAATAATTTACTGATTCAAAATTGTCTAAGTTATTTGCTGTGATAATGAACGTACATACATTCAACTAACGTAACTTTGTTCAGAGCATATTCCATACCTAGAATTGTGTTGCTAACCTTTTGATTAAAATCAGCTGTTTTATCTTTTATAGAGCTGGAAGTGATATAATTTTACCACTTTCATCCCTTAAAATCAATATTCTGCAAATTCATTTCTTAGTGCACTTCTACATAGTGGTATAAACCCTGAAAATTTTTATGTTTTAACTATCATAGTTTGGCTGTACGTTTATTATGAATCAGTAAGTCAGTCAATCAGTCAGTATAGCCCAGTCAATAAAGGGAAAAAATAGGCCTTAGTGGGAAGTAATTAGTGAAAAGCTGAAATTTTGTCAGATGTTACAATAGGAAGGAGGAGTATTTACACTAAAGTCCCCACCCCTCCCCCTCTTTCTTCCCCCCCCCCCTACCCCCCTTAAAGTTCACTTTTGAAAGATTTTTTATTTTGTCAATATCTAAGAGATAAAAAGGGATAGAGTAATTTTTATTTCGTTATTGTAATCCTTATAACATTCTCTATCAAAAATGTTCTTTGCGTTTAAGCTATAAAACAATTATTTACCGTGTATTTTTAAAATTAATGTTCAAATTTTAACTTTTCTATTACAATAATTACATGTTTAACTATTTTTTATTAATATGAGACAAGTTATGAAAAAATGGCTCAAATAAAACTTTTAGGGTATTTTGCAATCTTTATATTGATATAAGTTTTATAAATGTTAAGTGCCGACAGTTGACTTAATCGGCCTGGCAAAGGGAGATGGTGCGGCGCGGGGCGTACGAGTCCTCGCGGGCCGGATCAGCCCGTTGGCATATCAGCGGTCAATCTGCAGTAAAGGCCTATTGTTTGGACTTTTATTTGTATAGCTGGTCTAATTATGGGTATTACAATGGTAAAATAGACGTAAACATTTATTTTATTTTTTTATTATTTATTTATATTCTGGTATTTATTATTGCAGTGATAAACACACAATATGATTTCTTTTAGCCAAGCCAATAAAGGGAAAAATAGGCCTTTGTTTTATATAATTAGTGAAAAGCTGACATTTTGTTTATAAAATTGTTAACCCTTAAGTGCGCGCGCGGGGGCCGAAACGACCCCAGGGAAATTTAATTTGTGATATTTCCCACATTTGGTTGGTGTTAGTGTAGTGCTCTTAGCTACCTTCTGGGTGGTCTATGCGTCATCCCTAGCAACTGTTAGTTTTGTGCTAACCTTAACCAGAAACGCGTACAATCCGTGACAAATAGAACTCTGCACTCTTGGGTCGTTCTGGCCCCCGCGCGCGTACTCGTGTTACCTACCAATGTTGTATGTTCGGGGTCGTCTATTACCCCGCGCGCCTACTAGTGTTACTTTGTATAGTGAATACGTACAGTTGTTTTTAGCATATGAAGCCGAAATAGATTTGTAAATCGTTTTTTGTGTAAATAGATTAGTAAATAATGATTGAATAAGTACAGTTGTTTTTAGCATATGTGGCCGAAATAGATTTGTAAATTATGTATTGGTAAGTTCACCTAACAGTATGAAAAAAATTCTAGCAACAACTTAGATACAAATTTGTAAAACTCAAAATTATATTCGGGTTAAAATATTTATTTGCAAATTATTTAAAAAAATTATTAGAATTATAAAACATTTATGCTGTATAGTTTGATTTATATTAATTTGAAACTGACAGAGCTTCACACTCTACGTTTGCATCGTAAGCTTAAGTATAAAAAATATATAATAAATATATGATTCAATAAAGTATTTAAAACTTTATATAACTGTGGTTTTACAATGTTCATAATATACAAAACAATTACAGTTGACAAAATATTTGTAGGCCTATCGCAACGCAAGATTGTGCTTGGTCGCTCTATTAAGTTTTGAGGTAATTCGAATAAAAAAAATGTGAAATTAAGGTGAATTTCATGCAAACACATTGTTTACCTATTCTACAGCCGAAATAAGTATGGTTACCAAAAAAAAACTGAGTCAAAGTAGCTAAAACAGATGTTTTTGTCGCTGGGGTGGTGAACGACCCCGTGCGCGCACTCACGTAACAAAAGGAGGCGCGCGCACTTAAGATTTAATGTTCTTTATATTAGGAAAGCCAGTTTTAGTTTGGGGGATTATTTATAACCCTAAGTTATTAAGACCGTGCCATTATCCACCACCTATAGACCCGCCGTGCCGTGTCCCGTACTGGCTAAAGCCGGCACCGACAGGTGTCAAGCAGCAGAACATGTTTTGTTTACTGTCAAAACACCATCATGGACCCTCCATTCATCACTCAAATTGCTATTTACAATATCTTAAAATTGTCTGGGATATATACAATACTGGCACATAAAAGTAGAGAGTTTCAGTTTTATATAAGGCCGGCCACACACAGAATCAGACACGGTCAGTCACGTTTAGTCAGTTTGACTAATAGCAACTAAAACGGGGGGTTTAGCATGGGTGGTTATGGGGTCGCCACACACTGCATCGAACGAGACGAACAGACGTCTAAATATGTGTTTTCCTTGACTGACGCAGCTCCCTCAAAAGACACCTTTAGTCAAAAGCTATCAGACAGTGTCCGTCAGAGCCACCTGCGCACAATCCCTCCTTGTCACTTGATTTTCTCGAATTCATGTTTTGTTTTTTAATCTTATCCTGTTTTTTTTTTCAAGGTGTATTCGAACGTTTCGACTTTCATTCGACAGTAGTTTTCGATTTTTTGGGATGGTTCTCAATTCCTTAATAAAGTCTACGAGGTTCCTCTTCTCGTTTATAGGGTGTACCCAAAGATCTCTGTTATTAGTGCCTTTTCAAACAAATTAATCAAGTTTCACATCATAATTATAGCTTCCTCTTCCTTCTCTTCAAAGTTCGTTTCAAAGTTAGGTTAAAAACTTTCAATAAGCACTAAATGCACACAATACAACAATCTGGTGGACAGAAGAACTGAAAATGGATGGAGGCAATGACGCCCAGTGACTAAAACCCCCACACACAGGATCAGTCAATAACAGTCAAACAGACAGAAAAGACTAAAGACGTCTTTGACTATGACTGACCGTGTCTGATTCTGTGTGTGGCCGGCCTAAGACAGTGGAAACATTCTTGCTACTGTTATATTCCAATCCAGTTTAGTCTTGATCATCAATTATTTCATCTACATTATTAGGACTGTTATCACATTAAAACATTAAAACAATTAAGTTCTACTTTCAGACAACCACAATATTTAATACAAGATGTCTTACAGCTGCAAGACACGAGGTGCAGAAGGTCATCAGTTACAAAAGAATTAGTACTTAGTGTTGGTGTTAAAGCTTTCCTGTAACCTCCATTTTCTTTCATCTTTTCCATCTTCCAACTCCAAAACTGTAGCATCCAATCTGTTACCAAGCCATGTCTGCACTTGAAAATAAACCCCAAACAAATGCTGATGAAGGGGAATGCTTTGCAAGGTCGAAGATTGACCTTAGATTAGATTTTTTTTGCAATTTTTGCAAGTAACGAGCTTCATTGAAGTTCATGTGCTTTTTCTGTTAAGATAAAATTTTCCCCGTTTGTTTTCAGTTCTTTGGAATCATCTTGACGTAGAAACACCGACGCTTGTGTTTGAGCTTCTTCTGACTTTTGTAAAATGTCCAAAGATTTTATTTTTCCCAGATCAAAGAAAGAAGATGTTGTGTCACAACCTGTTATGGGATAAGCAAGCAGATTAAGCTTCCTTTTGTCGTTCAACTTATGGATGATTTTGGAAATCCTGTAATACACTTTTCGTCCAGTTACTGGTTTTCAAAAGTAGATTGTTTGGTTCTCAGGCCCAAGCGCTACCAACAGTATTAATAAATTGGTGTATTAATAAATTGACAGTAAACAAAACATGTTCTGCTGCTTGACACTTGCCGGTTTTAGCCAGTCCAATAATGGTGGGTCCATATTTGATGGAGAATGGAAAGGTCCTAATAACTTAGGAGTAGGAATAATCCCCCGAATCAAAACTGGCTCTCTTAATATAAAGAACATTAACAATTTTATAAACAAAATGTCAGCTTTTCACTAATTATATAAAACAAAGGCCTATTTTTTCCCTTTATTGGCTTGGCTAAAAGAAATCATATTGTGTGTTTATCACTGCAATAATAAATAAATAATAAAAAAATAAAATAAACGTTTACGTCTATTTTACCATTGTAATACCCATAATTAGACCAGCTATACAAATAAAAGTCCAAACAATAGGCCTTTACTGCAGATTGACCGCTGATATGCCAACGGGCTGATCCGGCCCGCGAGGACTCGTACGCCCCGCGCCGCGCCATCTCCCTTTGCCAGGCCGATTAAGTTAACTATCTGCACTTAACATTTATAAAACTTATATCAATATAAAGATTGCAAAATACCCTAAAAGTTTTATTTGAGCCATCTTTTCATAACTTGTCTCATATTAATAAAAAATAGCTAAACATGTAATTATTGTAATAGAAAAGTTAAAATTTTAACATTAAATTTAAAAATACACGGTAAATAATTGTTCTATAGTTTAAACGCAAAGAACATTTTTGATAGAGAATATTATAAGGATTACAATAACGAAATAAAAATTACTCTATCCCTTTTTATCTCTTAGATATTGACAAAATAAAAAATCTTTCAAAAGTGAACTTTAAGGGGGTAGGGGGGAAGCAAGAGGGGGAGGGGCGGGGACTTTTCAGAAAATATTCCTTATATAATCAACTAACATCCATGAAAAAATCAGCTTTTCACTAATTAATTAGTTCCCACTCAAACCCTTTATTGACTGGGCTAGTAAGGATTTCTTTATATATATATAGAGGTTCAAAATCAGCTGTCGTCATTGTTGTTTTATTGGTAAGGTAATCACAATCAAAACATAGTTTATAGTTTATTGTAAAAATAAATGGTTTTGTAACCCCTACTTACAAATTTTAATACATATTATTTGGTTGGAATGTTCTTCTTCTTAAGTACAGTATATTAAAAAATAAAATATTAAAACATAAACATGACAGCCATACATTCACGTAAATTAAAACAAAATAACTGGCATCAAGAAATACTTTCCTCGCTATCAGCCTATAATATACTTTTGCTATTACAATCAATAAAACGAAGATTACTTTGTCAGATTTAACTAAAGTTTTCTAGAGCATAATTTAGTCTGTCATGAAATAAAATATTTTCAACTAATCGATAAAAGAAACAACATAAAATGTAATATATATTTCAATTATAATATATTGGGCCTTTTTCGAATTTTGGTATTTCTTCTATCTTTGATTTGATTTACTTTTGTTCGTATAACCTAACCTGAAAAAACGGTTATTTGTGAAAAATAAAATTAATTAACTACTTCTAAAAATAGGTTGCTCTGGCAATGAATATAAAAATAATACATTCAAGCAACATACGGTAATAAATAATATGTTGGTTCAGTCTATGCCTAACCTGTAATTGTGATGCTAAGCTGTTTATTGGAATCAGCGGTTTTATCTGTTATTTGCAGTATCTTTTTTTTTTTTTTGCTTTGTTAATGAACGTAAATACATTCAAGGAACATAATAAATATGTTGGTTCAGTCTACGCCTAACTTATAATTGTGCTGCTAAGCTGGTTATTCGAATCAGCGGTTTTATCTGTTATTTGCTGGAATTGTTTGCTTTGTTAATGAATGTAAATACATTCAAGCAACATTGTTGCTTAAAAAATATGAAATTTCTAAATATATTTTTGTGAGAAAGTATTTTTTATAAATTTGACTTGATGACCGGTGCATTGTCCTCCTTTGCTTTAAAAGCTAATTGTAAAATAATAATTTATTTACCTTTGAGGTTTAAAAAATCTAGAGTTTTTTTATTTTATTACATTAATTTGTTACTTAAAGTTCAGAATAGCTTTTATAACAAGGCATATTTTGTCAAAAAGGAACAATAAATTTCATTTATAATTTGGAAAGATTCAAAACAGTCGTATGATAATGCAAAATCGCCAAGAAGTAACCCATTTAGTTCATTACTTTAAAAGGAGATTGAGAGTAGTATCATTGTATTTGGATAACTTATTAGAACTCCGATCCAATGCAATATTTTGTTCCACTAGAAATTCGACGATAGTGGCGTTATCTATTGGGGAAACGATGGAAGCTGTATAAAACACCAATGCTACCAATGATTTCTCCCTAGCGCTACCTCGCGGCGCGATCATGTACTATTTTCGCGACAACCTTTTTTCCGGCACACAGCCCCCGAATGGATGCAAGATCTATTTATTATTCATGATCTATGGTAGTATTTATATTTAAAAACGGCATGATCCAGCTGCAATGGCGAGGAACAACTCTGAAAGGATGTAGAGTGGCCAAAAGACTTAAGACGCTAGTTCAGTATTCTACAGTTGAATCCTTTAACACAGTTTCAAATCAAGTTAAAATAGGTAGATTTAACTGCTCTCTACTCTTCTTTCCGTCTGTCAATAAATAACTCTAATTTTTTCAGTCTGGTTAGTATGAAATTCTTATCTTCATTTAAAAATAGGTTTTCCGCAAATACATTGTTGAACTATCAATCTTTTTGTGTGTATTCTTCTTGCTGTTTAGAATATCAATGGGAAATAAATTACAATGTATGTAATTTAGGAATGAAGTTATAACATTATGTTTCATTTACTTAAAGATAAGTCGTAGGTTTTTTTAGTCACAACTTTGACTTAATATTCGCATCGCCTTTCGACCTGACATTTTTTATTGACACAACAAAGAAACTTTGGGACACATCCACTACAACTTCAACGTACATAATATAAACATTGTAATTTCTGGAAATACAGTGTTTACAAAAAACTTTCAGTAAACTATGTCCGTGAAATTGTATACTCCTTGTGCTAGAACTTTGTTTTCAGTACAAGTTATGCTGTTTGCACTGTAACTGTTGCATGTCTATGCACGCATTTTTAATGGGACCTTGTTGTTACCAACTGTAATTTCATGCTGATAAGTTTAATCCACGCTATGCCGTTCTTTAAATGTTTAATGTTCTGGCTTTTTCATTAAAACAGTCGTTAATTTGTTTTATCATTGCATTGTGTATATTGTCTTTCAGTAACTAATCTCCGCTTCTCATAAAATCATTAATGATGGCTATTTGTGTAAAATATTTTAGAAAACTGACAAACGCGTGTCAGACTCACGCCAAAATACGATTCCAAGCTTAATAATATTAAAATTGCTCAATATAACACAGAAATACTTTAAATATCTTGAGTAGACGACTCACCTTTTAGACACACGGGAACTTGTACAGTTTTCTTAAATCTGTTGCTTTTCAACCGGGAAAACCACTTAACCACGCTG
>JAGFPH010000500.1:399831-435458 GCA_018207615.1 Philaenus spumarius
CTTTTCAACCGGGAAAACCACTTAACCACGCTGACCAAAGTCAAGGACCTCCTGTGCATATACGGAAGTAAAAGACCACTCGTGGAGTACGTATAGCGAGGAAATGGATCTGTTAAGACACTTTGTTTCAAATGAAGATTGTAAGGAAACTATTTTAGTCCAGTGCCTTAAAAAGTATTATATAACGAGTGGTATATAATTTTTAATTAATTACAAACCAAACATTTTGAAACAAAGTTTTGACTAAACCTGGTCCCGTTATAAAATAGTTGATCCCGAACCGTACAAAATTGTGTATTTACAATTACTGTTATGGGATGGGACTTAAAATTTTCGAAACACTTTTAAGAATGTCTAACTTTAGAACTTTTCCACAATTTCACCAACTTTAAAAGTATGTCAAATTTTAAGAAAATAAAAACGTGGCAATGTAGAGCGTGTGGGATAGTAAAAATAAGAAGAATGAAAGGTAAACTTCTTTTTATATTTAAACTTTGGTCATATCGTCAACCCTTTCGAAGCACAGTCTTAAGTACTTAACAGTCATGCATGATGAATCACGTCTTCACAAAAAAACTTGTTTAACACAATGTTTTTTAAACCATGTAATTCGAAAACAGTGTGCAATGTTTGGCCAACGAGATATTCTGAATTCTATCTGAAGGACATAGTGTACAGCTTAAAACCAACAAATATTTAAAAAAAAGTGAAGACATCAATCATTCAAATAGAGCAGGAAGGTTGTTGCTTGTCCAGGAGCGGAATGCGGTATGTATGACCCTTTCAAATGGGGGATTATTTTGTCAAACCCCTCATTTTGTAAATAGTACAGAGAGAGTCAAGTGTAAAGTTATCAACAAATAAATTCACTTGTAGTAAATTAAAACTGTCACTCACTTTTCGCCGTATTTCATATTTTAAACACTCTGACGTTTGCCCTTAAGCAAAGTAAAAGTAAATGCCAAAGCACAATAATGTGAGATCTTTTTAAGGAGTTATGGGAATAGTTTTGTAGAGACGTGACACGCGAATATAAGAGTTGCCGGGTATTGATAACAGGTATTTGTCTGCTCCTTTGAACAGCAACGATTGAAGTATTAAAAATTGTTTAACAGACCAGCTGTCACAACAGTGGGAAAATGTTTTGATTATACTGGTGTAGTTAGCATTTACTCAATTGGTTGGTCCATATTACTTCGGCTTTGCATTTCACTAATGAATTACATGGCTGCTACGCTCGGACACAAAAGGGGATTATTTAACTTCCTAAAGATATTACACACCAGAAGTAAAAGTAATGTCACAGTGATCACATAATCCTTACTTTTACACCATATACAAACCCAGCCCTCTTCATATAGGCTCAGTCGGCAGAGAGCTATCATACAAGTGTTCCAGATTATTGTGTCTAAGTCGATCCCTCAGGAGTTCACTAAATCCACTTTGGAACTGGTTTCACTTCTGATCTCCTGGATTCAGTAATTGAATAGCTTCTGGAGGGGATTTGTACATGTCGATCTTCTTCAAAAAACGCATCGAAGCGAAACGTTCAAATAAATAAGCCGTATTATTCGTATAAACACGTATTTCTTAATGGTTGCTATGACGACGTAATTTGTTCGGAACTATTCAGTTTAATATTATGAAGCCTTATAGTTCAGTCCGTCAATGTGTCACATGTAATCAATCCATAATGTAGTCAATAATGAAACTGAAGACAAGCTAGATATTATTAAATAGGTCTTTAAAATGCGTCAAACATTAAATGCCACGCACAAGTTATGAGTCAGAATCTCAAAGAATTTGCACACTGTTCTAGAAGGAAAATGTCTTCTAATGCCCTATTTGATTCGGATTAGAATATGTATTTTAGAATATGTTATACATTACTTAGATGTGCACGCTACTAAAATTCTCCTTTAAATTAACAGCCAGATAATATTTATACTGGCCTGCATAAATTAAAATTAACATTTCAGGCGTGTTGACAAAATTGTGGTATACACGGGTCCACAACTCGATAGTGGCTTGACCTAGAGGCACAAATTTATAACAGCTAAATTTTCGTATAAGTGCAAAATAAATAAAATTTTACTGAAGTTGATAATGTCCGAACCTGAGGAATCGGGTTAAGTTTATTGTCCAACCATCTCAAATGTACAAGATGGTTAGTTTGAAGTTTTTCATCTTCTGTTCCCTCCATTTTTGAAGTTAATTAGAACTTTCTCAAAACGGAACTACATTTAAGTAATTTGGTTCTATACCAAGGCACACCGGCAAACAAAATGAATAGAATAGACTGAATATGAAAAAGCTGAATGTAAGAAGTGGATTTTATCATCTTTTTGGGTTAAAGACTTGGCGTTCACTTATGTGCCACCAAGTAGTTGTTGGCGAATGTGATAGTTGCCAATAAAAACTTTACAAAACAGTACGTTACCTCATATTTGTTTCCAATTGCTTACAATAAGCGTTTTATTTAAAACTGTTTACCCCGCACGAGGTGCAAACTAGTTGTCTCATCTATTAAGAAAGCTTTGACGTCCCCCAAGGTCCCGAGTCATATCACTACCTACAACTCTTAAACAAACGTATGTATACTCATACATCATTTACATTGAAACATTTCTTACAATTTCTCATAGTCTTAGAAGTTATAGCAGTGTATACAGATTTTTAAAACGCATTTAAGCCTATTTGATTTTGTGATATGGTGTTTTTGATTGTTATTCTTATTTTGTTGTTCCTACGTTTTAATTTTTAATTTTTTATATACCCAACTGTATATTATTATTCAGTTAGTTTTAAGTTTAAGGTGCAATCCGGGGTTTTCTTGTTAAATAGTATAATATTTGGACAAATTTTATGTGAAGTAATTTTATTTTTTCTATTGTTAATTATTTTTAGCCTTCGTTGTAATAAGTCATTTATATTTGTTAAATTTGTCCAGATTTTCTTTTCTTTATTAGTTTTCATTGATGTTATAATGTGTTTTGTTTGTTACTTTAGGAGACATTTCGCATCAGGGAAGGTGATCAAACCGGGTTTTCGCCTAAAGAAAAAGAAAACTTTTCACTGAATACTAACAATATATATAGGAATAAGGTGTGTACCGGTTCTGCAATATGTTTCATAAATTACTTCAGAAGATTTTATAAACATGTAGCTTAAAACGTATACGCATTATGTAGCGAGTACAACAAAAATAGAGATTCGATTGAGTGTATTTAAAAAAAATTTAAGTAAAATAAAATCCGTTAACCTTACAGCAAATTTATAGAAGTCAAAGTATTTTTTTTTTTTTTTTTTAACGACAACAAATAGTGTGTTTTTCTGTAGCTGAAAAGACAACCAAGTAATTTACAATAGTTATTTGTGTATCTAGGATGCAAGTTGCGTTTGTCATAAGAGACAAACAATTATTGGCAAAGTTTATCGAGTGTGACCAACTTTGTATCCGTGATACAGACAACGATTTTCCTACTGCTACATTTTAAATTAGTATTTTAGTTTTAAAAAAGATATGTTTTACAGGGGTTAGTTAAATAACAATCAAAATTTTTAAAGCATAGACTACATTAGCTGTTTACTCTGCGTACAGTGCGAAAAGTATTACTTTAAAGCACGCCGGCTGTTTAGCCATGCTGTAGAGTAAAACAAAGAGTTATGATTACTTGACGCTGAACACATGTAGTTTAGTTTGCGCACTGCTGTGAGTGTGCAAAAACGCTCTTTATTAAACAGCTGTAGAGAAAAATTATTTAAAAAAGCAAGTTCAGTCTGGAACCCAAGTTTAGTTTGGAATTCAAAGATTACTCTGGAACTCAGGTTTACTCTGGAACTAAAGTTAAAACTAGAAACCAAATTTATACTGGAACCCAAATTTACAATAAAACCCAAGTTAATCTTAAATCAAAGTTAGTATATAATTCTGATTAAAACAAGAATAAATCACTTTTTCACATTTGACCAAAGGTGTGAATATGACTTCTTACCCCTTCAGTGCATTTTGACGTACTCCGCACTTCGCATTTCTACTCTTAACTGTGGTATGACGAGCTCTATACGTCCATTGGTGTTTTTATTTAAAATGTTGCAAAATAATCAAGAACCAAAGGACAGGTAACTAGTCACAACCTGTCAGCTTTAAAACGAGTTAACCACGGGTTTCTTTACTTCCGCCCTCTTACCACTAACACCTGGGTATAAGTTGTGATCTTTAAATATTATGTTTAAGGGTTAAAAGTTAAAATGTTATCCTTTGATCCTCAAAAATCAGAAATATGATCCTCTTAACTCTTCACTACGTCCTTTACAGTGCTGAAAATTTTAGTTAATTTAATTCAAATAAGAAGTACGATAACTTAGTACGATAAGAAGCGAACTGGACTAAAACTGCTGCAATTTAAGTTGAAAGTATCGGATTGAAAGAAGAAGGGAATATCCTGTCATGAATTTGGATCTTTCCACACTTACAAAAATCTAATTTTATTAAAACTTTAACTGAATACACGTGTAAACATTATAAACTACTGAAAATGTTATTTAAACAACATTATTGATTCTTTAGTTAAGTGAGTGGAATGAATTCAGCAGACAATCGCAGTATAAAAATATACATCGGTAAAACATATGATAATAAATTATTTAACTGTTTATTTAACTAAAATAAATATACTATTAACACTGTCAAAAACATTTTAACAACGTGAATTCAGGAACGTGGAATGGTGGGCGGGGCGGAGGGGGGGGGGGGGGGGGGTATGGCTAGAATAATGAAGTCTCCAAGCCCCAAGGCAGCTTTGTTATGAGTATTGCTATTAGTTGGTTCACTTAATATCCTCACCGACCACTGGCCATCCCTTCGCCGCAAACGGCACACTACGAATACTAAATAACCACCTCTCACCCCCTCACCCCCTCAAAACCCCATCCGATATGATCTAATTAACTAGGCTAACAGTTTCCACAATATTGTATTTTACTTGCGGCAAATATTACACGACTTACAAGGGGTGGGCTTACAGGTAATATATCATGCTATACAAAGGGTGCTTTAATTATTATGAATGTGTCTTACAATCAGTAAGAGGAAATCTTTTAATTGTAATCAAATGTTTCATTAAGGGATGATTTGGATAAGGGTTGTAAATCTATTAGAGCAATGCAACAATTATGAAAATATTTGTGTTGGATTTATAAGGTGAACAAAGATGTCAAAGTTCACTCTCTTTCTTTCTCTTTGTGGTTAGGTAAAGATAGGACTAGTTAGTCTTAACCTTGCAATAGAAGTACAGATAATCTTTCAAGCGTGTTCTCTCTTCTATTTTAAAGGATATAATAAGTAAATAAAATTTATTTTCACATTGTGCTTTTATTGTTCAACATAAAAATTGCAATCACATACTAAAAATATGTTTTTAGCCGCCATTTTTAAATAGTTAGAGCTCGATAAAACACCTTTAAAACTGTCAATGTTTGATAGAAAAAATATACAGCTTTAAAAACTCTTAATTGAATATGGTAATCGACCTAAATTGCCATTTAAATTGTTTTAAATGTAGGCTAGACATTGTCTAGTGTTCAAAATCTTAGTGCATAAGTTGAACACCTTTTAAAAAGCTAAATTACTTGCAACCTTTGGTAAAATTTTAAGTTATTAGAATAAAAGCGTGAGTGACTGTATATAAAAGCATAAAAACCAAATTATATACGTTTCGAAATATTGAAACGGGACGAAGTAAGCCGTAACCTTTTTATGTTTATTTAAAAAAAGACCTTTACTCTTAAATGTACTATTAAATAACATAACTAACTCATTCAAAGACTTTTGTTATAAGAGGGCGGAAGTAAAGCAAACAGTGGTTGACTAGTTTTAAAGAAGACAGGATATGTCTAGCTACCTGCACTACGGCTTTTGATTATTTGACAACATTTCACTAAAATATTTTATAAGTAAAAATCCCAATGAACGATTATGAATGAGTTCGTCATAACTCAGTTAGAATATAGGACTAAATAGTATATGCTTTGGTCTTTTTAGAATCACCTGAGCTGAAGCTTATAAACATACTTCCCTTGGTCTTGCCTAATTGAAAATTTATTTCGATCCAAATTCTCTTACTGTATGAAATAAAAATGAAATGAATTGAAAAATGCTTTATTTCGCAACAAAAAATAGACTAACACAATATTATGTAAATATGCATTGCAAAAGCATAGCTTTCTCTTACTGTAAACACAACCAAAACCAATATATGCTAATTTTTTGAGGTCGGATAGTGAATCCGGAAAATTATAGTTACAGCTACATTCATGCCGTGATATTGCCTCGTTGACCTGTGTATGTAGTACTTTAGAGAGTGTGAGACAATATAAATATTTAGGCGTTTTCTTTGACAATAAGTTGAACTCATCTGTACACATTCTTTATGCAAAAACAAGATAAGTGAGATGGTATTTTCCAGGGAACATGTACAAACAGCTTACTATGGTTAATATATAGCTTGGGGTGGAGCTCTGCTCTCAGTCGAACTGTTGGCTGTAACTCAAAGAAATATAATGAAGTCAATTCTAACAAAATGCTTTAGGTAGCCAACTTATTCATTGTTAAAGAATTTATGGTTCTGGATATTCGTCAATTATTTGTTACTGCCCACAAAACTTAATTAAAATAATATCTATATTTCTATACTAATTTTATAAATAGGAAAATGATGTTTGTTTGTATGTAGGGGGTAATCTCTGGAACTACTGAACCGATTGAAAAAATAGTGTTACTAATACAAAGTAAATCCCAGAGTAACATAGGCTATAATTCATTTTGATAAAAACATTTTTTTATTTCAATGTTTGTAAATTAGTCGAAAAAAATTTTTAGATTAGGCCTAGACTGATGAACCAACATATGTATTTACATTTATTACCATAGTAACCAATTGAAAAAAAATAAATAAAACCGCTGTTTGTTTAATATTTTTATTAAAACCTGATTTCAAACTTTGAAGCAATTATTTTTATTTCTAATTTTTAGGTTAGGTTTTTATTAAAGTGTATACCTGAGCCTTGCTGGTACTTTTAACATGTTTTATACAACTTGCTGTTGTAAAATATACGAAATAATTTGATTTGAACATTTAACATTATTTATCATCTTAGCTTTAAGGCTATTATTAATCCTACACCTTTATTATAAAGAAAACATAACATGATTATGTGTATAGAAAGTTCCAACGTTGTTGGCGTGCGGAGCTCGCAGGTGTTTCCCCTAGTATTTTATAAATTACAACATACCCACAAAACCAGTTTTTCTATTACATATCGAAATTAACTATCATTGTTGATGGTTGAAATTTCTTTTATCTAGCTCATATTGTTTAGCAAAATATATCATTTTCCATAAATGTGGTGGAATACGAAAGTTTTGCCATTTTATTTTAAATGCAGTACATAGGCGGTTTTTGGAAATGAGAAGAAGAGGTGTTTGTAAAATTTCTATAAACTTGGTACATTTACAATATATAGTTTACCTTATACAGTAGTCGGAGAAATTCTTAATATTTTTGTAGTTACACTACAGCGCTGTTTCGCCGTTCACAGCCGGCTTCGTCAGGTGTAGGACTCAACACTTAAATAAAACAATACACAATAACACTGAACACACACGATAACACGACACAAAAATACAAAGTCTTATCGGATAACTCCTCGTCAAATGTTTCATGAAATAAATATTTGCGTGGCCACGGCATAGTTACTGTGCTTCCGAACGGGAACTGAAGAAAAAATTGCTTGTGAATTAGTAATAGGTCAGCTGTATTTGTTTGTTTAGAGATTAGAGATTAAGTCATAGATGGGGTTAGCTGCAAAGCTCAATTTGTCATTGAGGAGTACCTTAGGGTTTTCCTTCTGGGAAGTGTAAATGCTACATTCCTCCAATACGTTGAGACGACGGCCTTTCCTTTCTTTATGGATAATGGTCATGTTAGTGTTTATATCAGTGTAGGTGTGGTTAGTGTCAATCAAATGTTCGGCATAACTAGATCTGATTCTGGAGAGGGGGTTTTTATGTGTAGGCAGATGTTCTTTAAATCTTTTCGCAAAAGATCTGCCGGTTTGGCCTATGTAAATTTTATCGCAGTCGTTACATTCAAGCCTGTAAACACCACTATTGTCATATTTGTTTACGTTTTTTATTTTTGAATTGGTGTTAAGGAAGTTACCCAGATTGTTGGAGGTGCGGTATGCCATATTAAATCCATGTTTCCTGAATATGTTGTTATTGGGACGGTCTAGAATGCGATTGAATCTCAAAGGTATAAATTTTTTATTGTTTTCATTAATTAATTGTCTGTTGGAATCTGTTGTTGCGATTGTTGATCTTCTTTCTGTGCTTAAATATCAGTTTATCCACTATTTCAGAGTCAAAACCGTTCATTCATGCTATTTGTTTTATGATTGAAATTTCCTTCTTAAGATCATTTTGGCACATAGGTATATTAAGTGCTCTATAAACGAAACTGTTGTATGCGGCTAATTTGTGCGAATGGGGGTGATTGGAACTGTTATGTATGGTTGGTTTCCTGTATATTTTGAATGTGTGTTTGTTATCTTTTCTGGATATTGTAAGGTCAAGGTAGTTAAGGCTATTATCAGATTCTATTTCAGAGGTGAATTTTAATTTGGTGAACAAATCTATTTGCCGCCTTGTGCCATCGAACAAACATATTATATCGTCTACGTAACGGTGGTAATATACGATGTTTCTGGAGAATCTATTGATTGGGTTCATAATATGGTTAATTTCAATTGCATTAAGGAATATTTCAGCCATTATGCCAGATAAAGGTGAACCCATAGCTAACCCTATATTCTGTAGGAATATTTCATTGTTGAAATTAAAATAATTTTGAGAAAGTCAGATTGACAGTAGGTTAACCAATTCATTAATTGCTTCTTCTGATATGATGCTGTTTTTAAGTCTTTCCTTTAGTATCCCAATTGTTTCTTTTATGTGGATATTAGTGTAGAGGTTTGAGATGTCAAATGAAACTAATGTGTGTCGGGGTAATATTTCAATTTTGTTAATTAAATCCATACTGTTTTTTAAACTGTGGTTTTGTTCAAATTTTATTTTACTTTTAATGGTTCGTTCAAGAAATTTACTTATTTATATAATGGCGCGTTGGTGAAATTTACTATCGGTCGAATGGGTATATCATCCTTATGTATTTTAGGCAGGGCTCTTAAAATGGGTGCGGAAGGCTTGATCATGTTTACATGTATTTTCGATTCGTCGTTAATGAAATGGCTGCGCAATTTTTTCTTCAGTTCCCGTTCGGAAGCACAGTAACTATGCCGTGGCCACGCAAATATTTATTTCATGAAACATTTGACGAGGAGTTATCCGATAAAACTTTGTATTTTTGTGTCGTGTTATCGTGTGTGTTCAGTGTTATTGTGTATTGTTTTATTTAAGTGTTGAGTCCTACACCTGACGAAGCCGGCTGTGAACGGCGAAACAGCGCTGTGGTGTAACTACAAAAATATTAAGAATTGCTCCGACTACTGTATAAGGTAAACTATATATTGTATATATATCAGCAATTCGTAAAAGCGAATAAACTTTATAAACCTTCACGGTATTATAAAGAACATAATTGGTACATTTATTTATTGTTTGTTGTTTTTATTTGTTGGTTGTCTTTCATTTCGGTTATTATCATTTACATCAAACCACCACAAAGTATCAGTTGGTACTTTATATATAATTTGGTAGGGCTATATTTGAGTAATAGGCTACAAATTATGTTAGGTGTGTATGTGTGCGTGGGCAAGTGTGCATAGGCGAAATGGGTGATATAATGTATTTTTATAACATGGGAAGTCCGGCACATATGTCTTCTCAATAAAGCTTGTGGATAATGTTACATAACATTTCTGTCATACAGTCAATTAATTTAGTATAATAAGTTAGCTGCAGATTTATTTTTTACCATTCGTGAGTATGTTTGTTTTAATTATATCTACACTTGACTCCATCCATGGACGAGTAATCTACATGTAGCCTAATTTCTTGTACACTAAATAAATATTATTTGTAATTAATTATTTCAATAATTAAAACAAATGTGGTTTAATTTTGAAATTACAATAACTAATTTCCCAGAAACGAACGTCAGCAATTTTCCTTTAAACGTTCTTCATCCAAATACGTTGTGTCTACGTTTTTAAAATGTTAATACTTTCAAATTAGCTAATATAATGCGACACTGCCGCGTAACATGTTTATAAGGGGGATAACAATATGTATGAGTGCGTGTTTTATCATGTCATCTGGTTGATGTTATCTGCACACGCGTAGGTGATGTCCCCCACTCTTAATCACAATAATTCCATTATATTGACATCCCTTTTCTAGTCTCGTCCCCTACTGTCCCACTTTTTTTAATGGACAATACTATTTTTGTAAAGTATTTCAAATTATAAACTAAGAGTGCCTGAACTACATATTTACAAGAATTTCCTAAAACTTTTTAGTCATGACGCCTTTTCTAGTGGCTCAAAACTATGTCGTTTGTCTTAAACTGTTGATATTTATACGGAGATAGTATTAAAGTTCTTTATTCAAAGATAAGTTATCATTACTTTTTCAAAAATAATAATCATAATTATTTTGATTAAGAAGGACGTTACCATAGTATTAACATTAAGCTAATAAAAGCTGCAAGAAAATATGTTTCATTGGATAGTAATCAGTAGATTTGATTGAAAAGCCAAAATTTGATTATGTGTTTTACTAACCGAACAGTTGTTTCTCCATGTATTAGCAAAAACAGTAAATATGAAATAATCCACATAACAGGCTATGTAATTTTAAGTGGTCAGTAAAATTACTTGAAAACTGTCCACTGGCCGTTCATGTACTATAAATATAAAGGGCATGGTCTCTTGTTTGTGGGAAAATACTGAAATAACAAATAATATAAAAGAAAGACTTGTAGTTATTTTTATTTTCATTCATCCGTCCATTTCAGATATGTGCCCATTTTAAATGCATAATTCAGATGATTAAATATTTACAGTGTTTATGAAATAATTCCTGTTTACTCTATTACTACTAAATTTTCATGCTATTTCTAAGGGGCGTTTTCATAAAAAATATTTTTAAACGATATAATACAGTTGATTTTATATTTAAAAACAATAATTTTTAGTTCTAATTTTAAGGTTAGATTTGTGTTTCTCATACTGTACTGGATTTTTAACCTTCATCATAACCTTAATAATTTGATTAATTAGTTTGATATTAATTACCTAATTATCTGTGAGGTTATGATTAACTCTACACGTTCATTAAAATGCAATTATGAAATATGTGTGTGGAGTTACCAATGGGTTTGGTGTGTGAAACATGCAAGATATCTTTCCTAGATAACATTTTTGTATTTGTATGTAGTAAAAGTAATACAGATTGTTTTTAGTCGTTCAGCTAAATTTATGTCGGCTCAAATAAAGAGAGGGAAGTGCCAACACTTTATTTTTCTATTCCCTAAAGTGCTTGTATTTAAGCCTAAGCTATATTTCATAAGAATTAAATATTTTTTAAAGATTTTTTGTCACTAATTTACAATCATTTATTGAGTTATTTACTACAAAACAGAAGAAAAGTTATGTTGTTGTTTGTTTTTTTATGTAGTAAATGTCTTAAATAATAAATTTTTAAATAACAAACAAATATGTAACAGAACTAGTTTTGTTTGTGCGATGCAGACAGAATCAGCATTATCTATCTCCCCATCTACAGGAGGGATGCTGCTACTTACACAGTGGATCGACATGCATTAGCCGTTAATAAGGTTAGAAATATTTGTAAGTTTAATAGATAAGGTGGGTCGACCCTTACCCCTCACTGATTGATAAACAAGTAGGGCGCGGGTCATCAAACAGCCGCAAGCACAGGGCCACCGGTTGCGACAACAGATGGTAGCCCTGTAATGGTGTTTACAAACAACGAACTTGTTTCTTATTGATCAAACTTCGGCAATTGAATTAATGTCAACATTGCTGAATCAAAGCCAGCCAAACCCGGGAACTTTTGCAAACTAATACAGCTGTTGCGGCATTTTATGAACATGATGGGATTAAGTTAAATACGTCGTAATCTCATTTTCAAGATCTATTAAATTCGTCCAATTACTGTTGTTTTTCTATCAATCTGTACCACTTTCGAAACGTCCGTATTTTTTTACAAATTAATTTCAGTCTGGTACATAAAATGTATGGGTGGAAAATCTCGGTCAAGATCAAAAAATAGTAGCGAATATTTTCAGAAAAAATTTAAAATCAATAAACAAATTGATCATAATTTTTTTTAAATAACCGTTAAAAGTTATATCTTCTAAGAATAGTAAAGATTTTATAACAATATGATTAGCCCAAGAGGTAGGAAAAATATAGGTCGAAAAACAAAAAATTCGATCTCGCAGCTGAACCGCTGACATAAGTCGAGCGAACTTCCAAAAATAAATTTATATGCTTTAGGATTTCAACAAACTATTTGAGAAATTGGTCTACTCACGAAGGTGCGATTAACTCGCTGGATGTACGAATTGTATTAGTGAAATATTTTGCACCTCAGCTTCCAGCTCGGGCTCACGCGCTGCCCTGTGGATTTGAACCGGGTAATTTTATTGTATTTTACGTTTTGACCTATTTTGGG
Organism: Philaenus spumarius; assembly: GCA_018207615.1. Classification (NCBI taxonomy): domain Eukaryota; kingdom Metazoa; phylum Arthropoda; class Insecta; order Hemiptera; family Aphrophoridae; genus Philaenus; species Philaenus spumarius. The sequence continues at coordinate 412,553 of JAGFPH010000500.1, forward strand.
GGAGCTTGAAGTTTGTGCAAAAAAACTTAATGTGTAGAATAATCTCCTTTATTTATTTTTTATTTTTTTATTCATAACGTCAAAAAGTTTCATTTTAGTACGACAAATCTCACTAAGTTGTTACCTCCGGTCGAAAATGTGGTTTTCCGGTTGTTGGATTTTTTGGGTAACGAACTAGTCTTAGCGAATTAGAAAGCCAACGAGTGTACGAAATTTGGAGCAAATCGGATGTAAACTGCTGCCATTAGAGTGTGAACACATATTTATATACAGAAAGTTTCAGAACTCTCAGCCAATATTTAAAGGCATTGTTTCAGGGCCAAAAACAAATCTAAATATCATATTGAAATCGTCCGAAAGTCCCCAGGTGCCATTTTGTATTTTTTACGTATTATTTTTGTTTAAAACTATTAAACGTATAATTTTTAAATTTTATAACAATTAGGGAAATCCAATAAATAAAATCAATATTTTCCAAAATCAAAAACCAAAATGGCAGCCTGTCATTTAAAATCTGTGTGCAGTAATAACTTTAAAATGGCTTATTGTATCAAAATTTTACATGAATAACTATTTTAGATATTTTTATAACAAACTTTAACGATACATCATTATTGAATATAGACCAATGATTTATCGAGATATGCAACTTTTTATGGAGCGCGGCTGTTGGTAGCAGGTTGTAGTTCTGTCGAGGTACGTTACCTGAGGGTGACCTAAATGAGGTTGCACGATAAAAAACTTTCAAAAATGTAAATAATACAAAGATTACCAAAATCTTTCTCTTGAAACATTTTGTTTGAAAACTGCTATCCTTAGGGCAAGGGGCGAATGCACTTTTTAAACCATAGCTTAAGGAAAAATTGAAGTAAATTGTAGTAAATACAAAATAACTACTTGTGTATGTAGGCCGAGCCAAATGAATTATTATTTATAAGACGCGGAACACTTAAAATTTCCAACAGTTTGCAACAAGTTTGTATCGTAAGTTATCAGCAATACTACATAAATATTTCAAAGCAATTAGTTATAGATTAACGTGAGATACCACTTTAAAATATTAAATATCTGTTTCAATAAATTAATAAATATGCAAAGCTTTTGTAAATTGTACACCTACATAATACTACCAAAGGTAAAATACAGAAAAAATATTGCTTTAACTAATAACATATTCTGTATGTGCATTGTAAATTGGATTCCAATGCAACTATCGATATGCATACTGGACCAATATATCGATAGTCTACTTACCGGTCGTCACGCATCAAAGTCGACGGTCAACATTTCAAATTTGATGTGTATCCATCCAAAGCAACATAAGTGGTATCAATTATTTATCAAATATAGAAACAGTAGGCTTGCAACTGCACTCGCGTCGCCCATAAATAAATCGCGACCACGCATTAGCACCTGCGCTCTCTACCTTCCTAACTCTGTAAACTTATTTTCGCAGATAAACAAATCGGATCCATGTAATGTTAATTTTGCTGACGGAGAATCAGTTTTTTATTCCGTTTGTAGATTCACTGCTTCCTAGTTCGGACGGAAAACGTTTTAATAATTTTCTGCGAATGTTATTTATTATTTTGTCCAATACATGTAAGCAGAGTTTGGCGAGTTTTTTTTTTTTTTTTTTTTTTTTTTAAGATACATTTGTAAATATCTAAACACTGTACAGAACAAACCATGGTTTGATGACTAGATTTAACAAGATGAAATATTTCAATTCTTTTCTTTTACTTTTAGCCTAAACGTTAATTTTACTTTTACGAAAAAAATTCCCTTGAAATCCCCAAAATGAGAGGCAAAGTTTGAGAATAATATTCCCAATATTCCAATTTTACAGGGAATTTAGAATGGTGACAATAAATAAGACCCCATTACCATTAGATTACTATTATACAGAACTAAACGTTTGTAAAGTAGTGGAACACTCGACTGGTGCAATGAGCAGTAAATTGCAGAGCATATAAATATCTCAACGCCATCAAAGTACTTTTGTGTTGACATCTGTGCTTTTTGAACTTAAATTTCCCTTTCATTGTTCACGAATTCATACAGGGACTAGAACATCTCGATTGCTTGGCATTATTTACAGCTTAGTCGTCAAACAATAGGACTTGATTAAACCTTTGCTAATGTTTTCAAAGTACACGGAATTGTTAATTACAGACACGGATTTAACTGGAATATAAACAGTATACGTAGTACCTTGAGGCGTGTAATATATGCAATAATAATAAACAGCCTTTCAGGAATAGGACAAATCATTGAGACTTATATCGGTACACAGGCTTTTCGAGAGAAGGGGATGTAAATTAAGGGTAAAAACTATGTATTTTTTCATATGACTGTTAAAAATATAAACTAATATTAGGCCTGTATATGTGTTCGCACTCTAATTTTAAGTCCGATTTCGTCCAAATTTGATACACACGTTTTTTTTTAAGTCGTTAGCCAAAAAACTACAGCAACCGGAAGCATGTTTTTTTTACTAGAAGTAACTATTTTTAGACTTTTCGTACAAGAATGAAACTTTTTTAGGAGTTTAATTGAAAAATAAATGTAGGATATTATTCTGCACAATTTGTTTTTTACACTAAAGCTCGCTTGGTTCCCCAAAATCGATGACAGGTAAAACACCACAAAGCACCTGGTTCAAATCCGAGTGGGGATTTTACCGTGGAGACATCTTCTGTTCCGAAGCGAAGAAGTCCATAACCCGAGGCTCAAGGTCAAATATTTCAAACTAGCAAAGCGAGTGTTTCCGCTGCTAGTGGAACGAAGCAGCGCGTGAGTCGAAGCTGGAGGCTTAGGTGCAAACAAATTCTACTAATATATTTCATACACACTGGCAGTCTACATTCAGCGCTTTCATGAGTAGACCAATTTTCCAAATTATTGGTTGAAACCCTAAAAAATATAAATTCTATTTTGGAAATCCGCTTAACTTACGTGCATGATGAAGTTATTTTATTTGTTTTAATAAAAAAAAAAAACGAGAAAAGTCTAACCGACCCACACGGGAACATAGAAAACAATATAATCCTCAGATTCATATGTGCAATATTAGGGTCTCGTGTGAAACCAAATATCTAAACTGATTCGTTTGCTCGTTGTAGATATACACTGGTGGTATTTTACACCCTGTATACGAACTTCATATAATTAAGTACTAACGAATTACTACCACATTAGTATCCTCAACTCCCGACAGACTGCGCCTCAGGCACAACCAACCCCTAAAGTAACCCAACCGATGATGTCCGTAGTATAGTTCCGCGGCTTAAACAAATTCTACTTAATTGAAAACTTTGAACAAAAAACAAAATATAATTTAGCTTCGGGGCAAAGACGACTCTAATTAAATTATACAAGTAAACACATTGTATGAATGGCGAATATTTGCTCGGGTGCGTGCATTGCAATTCATTAGGCAGAGAATCATTCTTAATACAGTTTGTGCCTGGAAGCGATAATCTTAATCAACTTTAGCAAACACTCTGCGCTTTGCCGTGTTTAATGGCATTGATTGTGGGCGAACCTGATTGTTGTAAACATTCAAGGAAAACTAAACTTTCTAGTACAGTCACACACAGAACCTAATCTATATCAATTAGTAAGTATTGCATCTAAGTACAGAGTGATTAAAAAAGTGACTGGGACAACAATACCTTTGAAAGGGGAATTTGCTGCCCTTAAAACAAATAACGGTGCACTGTAAAAGGAGGTTAATTTTTTTATAAAATGTGAAAGTATAGATTTCCATACTTAAAGATATTAGGAGCCATAATTTCGGAAAGGATATGTTGTCTGTGCATGAAGGAATTGGACTAATATAAGTCAATTTTGCAGCAAAGCCTGTATATATAAGATTAGTTTAACCAATGAGTTTCATTTTTAAGTTATTTATTCTTACTATTACTTTCTTTTTAATTTTAAAATATATGTTTATAATATTAATGGTTTTCTTTCTTCCTACTGAGTATAAAGTGTAATTTTCAGTTGAAATGAGAGAATTGTAAAAATTCTAATCCATCGATGTTTACAGTGTGATTGAGGATTAAACGAAGAAACTTTCAGGACTTGTTCTTCTAGAAAAATTTAAAAAAAGTTCATATAAATTGGTAATTCAGCTATCCAACTTTTTTTACAAAATACTTAATATTAAAGGAAATGTGTTGAACGCAAATTTTGGATACATATTTGGTATGACATCGTTTACAAAAAACAAAATGTGTTTCCATATATTTTCAAAATGGCGGTTGATTAAAATTTGTAATGTAAAATATCTCAAAGACCGCAAACTTTTCAAAAAAATCAAGAATAAAAACATTCCTTTTGTAATTACAAACATACGAGTTTTTTTATTATTTATTTCTGTAAGTTAAAAGGTATCCGAGTTATTGGCTAAATATGGTGACCGCCTACCTTGGTAGTTGTCCATAATATCCAAAATTACTCCAGAATTAAATTAAGTGAGAAATCATGAAAATAAATTTCATAATAAATTATTACAAACTTACAGAAAAACGTTTTTATGACACCAAAAAAAAACTGAACTGTAAAACAATTTTAAATTTCTTATCTTTTAAGTTACAGAAATAATAAAAACAGCAATATTTGCCATTAAAAAAGGAAATAATTTGTTTCCTAAATTTGTTTTGTGAAGTTGGCGGTTTTCGAGATATTTTACATTAAACGTTTTAAACAACCTCCATTTTGAAAATATATGAGAAATATTTTGGATTTTGTAACGTGGGTAAAAGATGTCATACCAAATTGTATACAAAATGTTCGTTCAATTATTTCCTACATCCAAAGATATTAAGAGTTTTGTAAAAAAATGGTGGTTGACTGGAAAACGAAGCATTTTCGAACCTACGTTTATATGAAATTGTTTCTTTATTTTCACTAGTAGAACACGTCCTGAAAGTTACTCCGTTTCTACCTGAATAATATATTTTCTCACTGTTTGATTTTCTTTTTTCAAGGAGTAAAAAAAGTAATATGTCTTGAAAGACAGTCCCTCTAACGGTCTTTGGACCAAGAGTATTGTCAGGAGATGATATGATTGTTATATACTGAAAACATTTTGTAGATTGTCTTCAATAAAGACATTTTTAAATTTTAATAAGAGAGAGGTAATGTGGGCATGTTTAAGGTCAATGCAATCATCGGTAAGAAAATTATGGGCAACCAAAGTTTTAAATGACAGATGAGATACATATTATTTCTTCGAGCGATGTAAACTACCCCAATTCAAGTACAGTAATTGAAATAAATATATTACCCTGATTAGTTAGCTGTTCAAATTGACCATTCATCTCAAAAGTAATAAATACGTTGTTCGAAAGGTTTTTTGCATTTCCAAGGGTCTATGGAGTAATTGCACGAAATTTCAGCTTTTATTCGAAACTGGTTGTTAGACGCGTAGTTTTGCACAAATTAAATCCAGGCTGATACATAGAAAATCTAGAGTGATTTAGTTGATTTTAGAAAACCGAAATCTCTCTTACTGCCATCATAAGACTGACAGTCTTATATCTTTGTATTTATGTTTATTATGGCAAAAGGCAAAAATGGTGATTATAAACCAGTTTGCAATACTTTTTTACAATCCTGAGTTGTGACAAGCTAAGTAGGCCTATACTGCTTTTATAAATTCAAATTAACTTAGTGTTCGCATTGCACAGATTCTTGAGATTCAAAATAAACCCACAATAAGACAGAGACAAAGAACCTGTTTGGTAGCACAAAATTCCTTAAAACAATTTATTTCACATTATAGAAGGGATCGTGCCCCAATTCGCTTTTACCTAGCAAGTAATTAAATTTTTACAGAAATACATAGACTTCTAGCTAAAATAAAGTGAATGTTCGTATGAGAAATATCGAACTGTGGGGGGGGGGGGGATGAATAAGAGCTATTGCTAAATTAGACCATGAACAGTGTGAGCACTGTGTGGAATTTTATTTTCCCAGCAATAGTCACCCTAAAGCCAATGTTGATCCAAGCTGCGAATATTGCAATATAAAGTATAATTACTCCTTTAATATTAAAAATATTTCATTCTTTTAAAGTGCTACCTTTTAAGAGTAGCACCGAGAAATGGTTGACGAGCTTTTGATAACTCCAACGGTTTTGATTAGTTTACAAAATAATGGTTTAAGGTCAAAATCATAACTCACTTGGTAGACACAATATCGAATCCTTTCAAAGGTATTATACAAATTCTAAACAGTATTTAAAACTTTTCTACTGAAACTGTTTGTTTAGTCTCACTTTACTGAAACGAGTGAAAAATATAAGTCGCAAAACAGAAAATTAATTTCTCCAGTAGCAGAGACAATATAGAACCCTTTCAAAATGGTTTTGAATTTTCCCAAAAACTTTTATATGCAACGTTTTTTAATACTTCAATTCTTAGCACAAGGGCAAATAATTTTCATTAACTTTTATCGTAAGGGAGAAAAAGCAATGAACTTAAAGATTTTGTATCAATTTGAAATAGCCTGAGGCATTGTGAAACCGCTATTAGCATTGATTACTACCACAACTAGAGCTACTTTTGCGAAGCCTGTTGCATAAACTTATCAGTGTGAGTGTAGTTACTTGCACTATGGTAACAAAGTCCACCACTCGTACAAAATGCCATACTCATAGTTAAGTACAGTTTGTGTTGCATATAAGAAGTTTACTACTTTTTTATACCCCAAATTGTGTAGTCTATTTTAAAATTATCCCGACTCTCATAAAACAAATTCCAGCTTAATTTAATAATTTTAGAGATTTAATTTTTTATCCTGGTCTTTACCATTATTTAAAACAGAGGGCTCAGCCCCCTACTTGCTTCGCTCGCCAACCTTTGAAATGACTCGCGTCGAAGCAAATGCAAACAAGTTATCCTACTAATATTATAAATGTGAAAGTTTGTATGTTTGTCTGTTTTTTTGTTTGTTTGTTTGTTTGTTTGTTTGTTTGTGTGACTGACAATCAAGCAAAAATTACTAAAGGATTTGAATGAAATTTGGCACACATATAGATCATGACCTGGAATGAGACATAGGCTATAAATCATTTTGATTTAAGGGTTGAAACAACCCCTAAAACAATAAATATTTATTATTATACATCTATTAAGACTAGAGAGCTAGAAATTTTTACATTTATTTCTTACAAGATATATATAAAAAAGTAAATCATATTTGTATTTTATTCCGAGCTGCTAAGGGGTGAAATTGTGATAACAACTCCTAAAACAATACAAATTAATTATTATACTTCCCAAAAATCTAGAAAGCTGGAAATTGGTACATTTATTTCTTACAAGGTACATATCAAATGTAAACTATATTTGCATTTTTCGGTTTGCTGCTAAGGGGTGAAAATGTAATAACAACCCCTAAAACAATAAAAATTAATTATTATACTTTCCATAAAGCTAGAGAGCTGGAAATTGGTACATTCATTTCTTACAAGGTACATATAAAATGTAAACTATATTTGCATTTTTCAGTTTGCTGCTAAGGGGTGAAAATGTAATAACAACCAATAAAACAATACACATTAATTAATATACTTCCCATAAAGCTAGAGAGCTGGTAATTTGTACATTTATTTCAAACCAAATTTCCATTTTTTAGTGTTTCATCAGCTTCGATTATATTGCAATGAATGAAAGCTTTTTCATTGTTTTTTCAATATCTCGAAAACGGTGCGTTCTAGAGCATTTTTGACGATTCTCGACCCCTCTTTAGGAAGCACCATCTTTGCCAGTTACGGGCTATACAACGGTAAAGTGTATATGCCTCTGGGGGCTCTCCCGCCCTAAGTCGAATTTTGACTTCTACAAATTTGGTAAAATAAGTGAGAGACGGGTAAAAATATATGTTTTTAAAATGAAAAACAACGTTATATTCCGTCGGTATCGATTAAAAAAAACACCAAACGAATTTTTCATGTAGCTTCCTCTAGGATCCTACGTGCTCGCTAAGAAAGGTTTCCAAAAAATTCTAAATTTTAGGGTGGTTTTGAGGTTCAAAGTTACTAAAAATCCCCATAAGAAATACATAGTGTACTATATTTATTGATATATTTTTGTTGCTAATATACATTTAATTTTAATTTGTCTATCCGTGCAAAGCCGGATCGGGGTGGAAATGTAATAACAACCCTTAAAACAATAAACATTTATTACTATGCGGCGAAACTTTGGACCATGTGCGAAGCCACGGGTACAACAGCTAGTTTTATAAGTAGGCCCTATTTAATTAATTAATATTAAATACTAAATACTAAATTAATAGGCCTAAATATTATAAAATAATCACGATCCAATCAATATAAAATAAGAACTACTTAATACAAAACGTAAAACTAAAAAGTTATTTTTGTAAAACTAAGAGACAAACGCGTTGTTTGCTCTGTAAATTAATAGGCTTAACGTAAAACTAATTAAAAAATAAAACAAATATGACTAAAAAATAAGCAAATTATTACAGATGATGTATTTTTAAAATACGGTAATAGTTTACTATGGCGTGTTATAATTAACCCGTCCTGTTACGTTGAATTTGAGCTAAATATTAATGATGTATGGGTTTATGAAAGACAGTATAATATCACAAAACGATTCTTTAAACTACCAAATGTTCACTGCTGACTTACTGGTATTTGTTAACAAATAACGCTAAACTAAACTAACAAAACAACGTTTTCTGCTTCGTGTTTAACCTAGACGTGTGGGTTCTTAGCAATATCACCTGCGTAGTCACAATAATGTATACTTTACAGGTCAAAAAACTCGCCTAACTCTACTCACCTGTACTGGACAAAATAATAAATAACATTCACAGAAAATTATTAAAACGTTTTCCGTCCGAACTAGGAAGCCGTGAAACTACAAACGGAATAAAAATCCCCGATTCTCTGACAGCAAAATTAACATTACATGGATCCGATTTGTTTATCTGCGAAAATAAGTTTACAGAGTTAGGAAGGTAGAGCGCGCGCAGGTGCTAATGCGTGGTCGCGATTTATTTATGGGCGACGCGAGTGCAGTTGCAAACCTACTGTTTCTATATTTGATAAATAATTGATACCACTTATGTTGCTTTGGATGGATACACATCAAATTTGAAATGTCGACCGTCGACTTTGATGCGTGACGACTGGTAAGTAGACTATCGATATATTGGTCCAGTATGCATATCGATAGTTGCATTGGAATTTAATTTACAATGCACATACAGAATATTTTATCAGTTATAAATTTTTTTTTTATTCTACCGTTGGTGATATACGTAGGTGTAAATTTCACAAAAGCTATGTATATTTATACTTTTATTTAAATAGATATTTAATATTTAAAATTACGTCTTCCTTTAACCTTTAATTAATAGTTTCTAAATATTGAATTACCATTCCTTTTAACATACGATAAAAACTTCAACATATTCTCTTAGGACGAGATTTCGTACATGAAGTGTTTGTAATTTTACATGTCTCACGCCAAGAAAAATTCTTTGTCGCCAGGCACGCAGGCGCAGGTATATGCTATTTACTGCCATTTACTTTTAAGTTCACATAAGCGAGGATTTAAACAAATTTATTCACCCCTTTAGCTAATGGTAGCAGTTATCGAAATTTTGTCAGGCAAAATGTTTTATGGATTATTTCCTATCTCATATGTTTGTCGATACACGTTTTACTCGAGCGAAGCGAAGTATATGTATATGAAATGTATGTACGTGGGGGTGGGGGTGTATGTGTGAATGTATTTGCGGATATGTCATATCCAGATTTGTCCAATTACAAGTGCAATAAAGTGTGTTATCTGGAATCCCAAAAAAAATGTAACTCCGGACAGTACTTGAGAGTAATTTTAATTGCCACCTTCTTTGTATCTCTATGATAAAAAACAAAACAATTCTCAGCAATAATTTCGTTTGAAGTTCCCTATATTTTGTTTAGATTTATAATACAATTTATAATTTTCGTTTAAAGTTTAATACTCAGGATATTACATCACCCCTTCCTTTCAACGCCATTAATGCAGACCTTTTGCAAGCTAATCTTATTGCAATACCTTAATACTCTGCTCCAGTAAAAGAGAAAGAAACCGGCGACTCCAGAGCTTCATCCTATAGCGGTATCTAAACAGGTGAGTTTCTTTCAACTGAGTGCTTTGATATTGCCTCAAATTTAAAACAATTTTATAAATCCATCTTTTGTAATTGAGTTGTGAAAAACTGAATATTCTGCATAAAATTAGAGATCCGGCTTGAGATTCACTTTTAATTATTAATTTTTATTGTTTAAGGAACAATTCAAACCTGTTACTTAAAAAATGTGAATTACATAACAAATTAACAAGATTTAAAAATGTAAAAAGCAAAATTGGTGATCATGGTTAAAATGAGACCTTGCGTTTGCATAAAAGGTTGCATAATATTTATACTTTGGGTTGGTCTACTTTAATGGCAATGGTCACATTGTCACTGAAACTGGCAAATAAAATACCTTTTCAGCTATTAATATCATCTTTACCTATTTTGGTGCCATGTTAGTTAAGTAAATTCACAGTAATCAACAAATACGATGGCGGACTTCCCTTGTAAATTATTAGTAAAATCTAAAAACAAAAGTTGGTTGTTTTATTAAACTAGATCACATTTGGCAGTAGTAGTTACTTGTAATTTGTGACTAGGTGGAAAAGTTAGTAACGTCGTTCTGAATTAGCAACTGTCTGAAGTAAATATTTTTTAATCTTCGATCTCATCTTTAGAATTTTGTGATAAATTTTTTTAATTCAATCAGTTGTAAGGGGTGTTTTAAAATTAATATCGGGTGTTTAAAACTTTGCAGTATTTATTACATTCAAATTACATGAATAAGATGTTGGTACACTTTTGTGCATGCACTGTTTCCTCTGTCTTCCGTTAGAAAACGCTCGTAGCAAATATGGCGACTAGTGAACAGAATGCGTTTTACAGTTTGCAAGGGCTGAATCTGTAGTTACGTACAACGACAATACGGTATTAAGTTAAATGTAATCCTCAAAGTGATAATAACATCCGCAGATAGTATCATCAGTTTGAAGACACCTGGTGTCTTTGCAATGGGTGGAGTACGGGACGACCAAGAGTAACTGAAGAACGAGTGAGGGTCTTTCACGCGTGACCCTAACAAATCAGTTCGGTTGGCTAGTCGTGAATTATAAATTCCAGTCCGTGTAGAAAGTTTTAAGGAGACGCTTACAACAGAACTACGTCCTTACGTTTGCAGTTGTTACAAGCTCTAAAGCCTACAGACGGCTGTTTGAGTGCCAACTTTCCAAACGATATGTTACGAATGACGATGAAGATTTTCTGGATCATGTCGTCTTCAGTGATGAATCGACATCTCATGTAAGTGGGCATGTGAATACTCATAATGTACGCATCCGAGAGTCAGCAAACCCCACGAAATGGTACAGTTGCAACGAGGCTCAACTAAATTGAATATTTTGTGCCCCCGGCGGAAAGTTTATGGGCCGAAGCAACACTGTAACTAGTGTTTCTTACCTTAATGCGTTACCACTATGGTTCTTCCTTAGTTGGAAGAAGCTGAACCATAGAACTTTATTTAGGAGCAAGATGGTGAGCGCTTCACGGGTATAACTCAGTACGTGATTGGTTAAATGACGATGAAACCGACCGTTGGATGGGGCCGTACGACAGAGCTTGTTTCGCATGGCCTCCAAGTACACCCGATCTTACGCCATGCGGTTTTCACCCATGAGCTTTCATAAAGGATCATGTGTATTTGGCCTCCGCTACCAGCTGACCTACCCGACTTAACCCTTTGGCTCCCGACATAAAATTGTTCACATATTCCAAAAATCCCAACCAATATCTGTTATGTATCTGCATAAAATCCCAGGTTCAACTCAGCAAATTTTCAGAGTTTCACAAAAAAATATATATTACATTTAATTACTGATCAATTTTGATGATTTAAAAGACCCAAGAAAAATTATCTGGAACGATTTTGTCCACATAACATAATTTTACACTTACAAAAATGAACAAAAAACTCAAATTTCATTACATTATATTGAAAAATTACAAAGTTATTAAGTTTTTCAGTTCTACACTAACAACTGAATGTACTCGCTTCATAATCACAATTCACAATAAAAATAACTACAAATGCCGAAAACAATCACGTACCATAACATAATATATGGGCCATAATCAAAGACCGCACACAAATAAAGTTATTTACCATCTGACAGATGACAAAATCACAGACACGTCTGTTACAATTATCTTCGTTGTAGTGAACTTAGAGGTAATTTATAACGTAAGTAAAATCATAGAGGTAAATAGAACAGTTCTTTCCGATTCTATTGATATATAATAAACACAGGTTCACTAATGATTTGTATTTTATATGGTTTTTTTATGAGTAGCATTGGGTAATAGTGCCAAATGTTGTGCAATAGCTGACAAGAGCAAAGCACACTTAAAGAGACATACTTGGACAAACTATAAAAGGGTCCCTAGATACGAGGCCAGTGTTTCGGAAGACGGCCGAAGGCTCTGTTGGTTGAACAGGCCAGTGTTTTGGAGACAGCCGAAAGCTCTATTGGAACAGGGTAAGGCGGAGGCTCTGCTGATTGGGAATCGAGCTTTGATTGGATGTTCTGAGAAAGGATGCCACGGGAATTCCAGTCGGAACTTACTGAGGGAGCATTGGTAGAGAAGGTATGCAGATAGATTGTCCAATATTCATCTGTAAGGTATTTGTGTTTCGGTGAAATTAAAGTAGAAGCTCGTTCAAGTCAGAAATAATATTACATAAAAATAGCTATTCTCTGGGTGTTTCGTCTTTGGGTAGTATTGTCAAGGTAATTAGTATTATAAAATTAGTTAGGTATTGTAGTCTGTTTGTCAATTGTAAAACGAATAGTGTAATTCTACCACTGAACCACTCGAAGATAAATATAAGAATTAATTGTAAAGTATATGAATTGGTTTAGTTTCTGCTTTTATAACACTTGAACCTTAGTGATCCGTTATTTTGAACCCTGACAGTTGGGCTGTTATATTTCCACCCCTAGCAGTTTAGAATAGTCAGGAACATTCTGGAACGTTCTAGAACATTATGAAAGCATCTAGAACTCTCAGGGACATTCTGGCCAGTCTTTATTCGACTTCGGCACTTGATTACCAGCTGCTTAAAAGACTTACCATAAAAAGTCCATTGGAACGAGAAGCTCTTTTGACACCCATATTTCCAATCCAACCCCTGCAGTTTGAAACCAAAATAGTCTTCATGGATGGGGTGGAGGGCTACCCCATACCATATAACCTCCATGGGTCTTCGGGGGTGGGTTGCTAAGTTACAGCGGCAGGCTGGAAAACCACGCCTATGTTTATTATTTACTCGTATATAATGATTTTAGTCTTGTTAACTAGTATTATATATATATATATATATATTAAGTAATTATGTATTTTATATCCAACCAACGATAAACAAATTGGGTTTTCACCTTAAACAAGTCAATAAATCCTAAGATTCACACAAATAATTTACATCACATTTTCGAAAAAGATATTGTACGGATTAGTTTTCCAGTCAATCGTTAGTTAATAAGGCTAGTTTTTTCTCGAAATTTAATTTCCTGATCAATTTTAAAATCATTAAATAAAATAAAACAATTTTAAACAATTAAACAATTTTACTTCACCCACCCTTATTAATTTTATTTACTATTTAGTATGCTTTATAAAAATACATTTCTTCAAATCAATAATTTATACGTTTCACCCTGAATTCGACAATGACAAATGTACCGTACCGTAGGATTACCTAAGCGTCCCATTTTATTATATTGTATTAGGTACAGAACATCCTTACCATCCAAATAAAAATAAGAAATATTATGAGGTCTGTAAAGTTGTCTTGGAACTAAAATTTTTAGAAAACTGATGTCATGTAGTGAAGGTAAAACTGTCAATCCCCTCCTCCACACCTAAATTTACAAAACACAACTTAAATGCAATAAAATCGCTAAACTTAATAGATTTACACTAAATATTATTTGGGAATATTTTTGTGATGTTGAACCTTTCATTGTAAGTCTAAACAATGATTTCAATAGGATTCCTTTTTTTCAGACGGATTAAATATTTTATTTATTTTGAATGAAAATTACCTTTGTAATAATGGCCTGATTTATTTGTAATAATATTGTCTACATATGAATATACAAGCAAAATTAATGACATGCCGAGTTCTCAGAAACTACAGGAACAATTTTAATTATTGATGTAGCTATTTAAACAACACTGGGTTTAGATTTGCTGAAATCACATACATTTTGGGTTGTAGATTTATTAATTTGACAAAAAATGTTTAGCAAAGACCTAACAAACTTTATATTAACTACTTCAGCAACCAGTTGTTTAAAACAATTGATGAACAGCTGATTCGGATCACCAGCATAACAGAATCCTAGGTTAGGCCTAGGCTGAACTAACACATGTTTTGAATTTAATTACGATCATTACCATAGCAACGAACTTAGCAAATTTAAAACCAGTTCATTCGTAATCAACAGCTTTATTTTAGTTTACAAAAATTAAATATTCAGGATAAGATTTTTTCTGTTTTGTTGTTCCTATGTCTATAATTCTACTGGACAGATTTTGATAGCTTTGGGGACGTATAAAAAGCACTCCTTGAATTCCAAAACTTCCAATTTAACAATTTTCTCGCATTTTCTCAGCAAAAACTTTATTACACACTTTATTGAATTTTCTAAAAGTCAGTTCCTCGAATATTATTTTTATTGTACTCAAGAAAACCATTCAATAACGACAAAATTCTGAAAATCGGTCCAGTAGAACTATAGAAATATGCGTTACAAAAATATTTCTTTCTATACAAAACTCTAAAGTTCTTTATTGTAAGCCCTGCTTTGACTGTAACTACCATAGTACGACAACAAAAAAGATTTTTAGGTTATGGCAGCTGATATTGAACTACAATTAAAATATATGTTGATATAGGCCTTCAAAATAAAACATTACGTTAGATAAAAGTGGAGCGAAGCGAGTACCCCCCAGTAATGTAATAAATTCTATAAACTTATTTACCAGGTTTAGAAATACTGTAAATAGATAAAAGCTAAGAATTGTTACGTTCAAGGAACGGGTTTATTACTGAGCGCACAAACAATTTGTTTTTATTTATAACAACGCCTGACGTTTCCGCTATAATAACATTTCTTCCGCACACATTCTGTAATTCAAGAAATGTAATGCTCCAGTCAAATGCATTCATGAACTATAAAGGGGAAGAGAACATAAAAGAAGGTTGAAAGTGAAATACATGCATAAAGTAGCAATAATATTTAGGCAGAGTACAATGCTGGATTGTCTTAGCGAAGGGAGGAGGGGTTAGGGGGAGGGTTACGAGTCCCATAGGAGTCCACGTAGCATACAGGTAGCTAAGAGTACGGTTTATTGCCACCCTTCAGCTCGCCAGTTAACGTTCAAGATGGAGGTCACGCCGGATAACTAGGGATAAAACAGTCGGAGAAGGGAAATTCAGCAATTTAAAAAAGAACAACCGACTGAGTAAATTTCTCCCACTGGAGTCACAACAGCGGAGTGGCTAGATGGATGGTCGACGGACAAGGAATTCCAAACTATAATGGCTAACTCCCTTCTTGCCTTATCCTTTATGCGACTCGGAGGAACAACTCAAAGCGTGTAAACAACTATAGAAAGCTGTTTCGTATTACAATCGACTACACATTTACATGGTGATACAATATTCACGAATTAATTTCGTCTATAAAACGTGCTTCGCGTAAAAATGTACTCTCGGAAACATTCGACATACTTCGGAAATATTCGACGTCGGGTCGGAAGTTGGAGTTAGTCATTTTATTAATGAAAACATATTTGTTTGAATGCGAGTTTTGTTTTAAGCAGCTTTTTACGATACTAGGAGGGTCCACTGCGTGCTACTCGCGCCAACCCTTTTGCTTCTCCTACAAGTTATAGTTTGTTATTAATAGAGGTGTAGAGTTATTCCAACCATACCTAAAAAGGTAAATGATATTCTGTTTCGATATCAAAATAACGAGTTTATGTAAAGGAAAAGATTAAATGAATTAAAAAGAACCAACACTTAGATCTACTTATAAACACAAATCTAACCTAAAAGTTAGAGATACAGAATTATTGTTTCTAATTAGCTGTTACTTGAAATATTAGAGTAAGAAGCTGATTATTGTATCAACATTAAACATATTCAATCAGGTGATTTTGAGTTTTAAATGAAAGTATATTTAAAAAGGATAAAAACATTTTGAAACTATTTATACTATTACACTTTTTCAAACTCAATGGCGATTTCCTTAACACAAACTGTGAACCAATAAGCAAAATGAAAAATGTAATAAAAACCTAACATCATCGATATATATCGGATTTTAACAACCTGGCTGAAGCTAAAGATTTATACTGCGACGCATGTGTGACACTCACGTTCTTAATTAATATTTTTTAATCCTTGAAGTTACCAAATTGAGAACTTTTTTTATTTTACCGAGCTGAAATTTGTCCAACAATGCTAACTTTATATATTATTATTAGCAAAATAATCTAAATAAGATTTCCCAAATTCCACTTAAGTTATATTTGGCGCTGGTTGTTTAAAGTTGTGAAGGGTTGGCCCCACTGCAGTTAGTCTATTGACTTCAGTTTGATTCAAGTCAATTAATTTTGCTTCATTGTATAAAGGATACGATACAATACGCCTTTTGTTGCCCCTCCTCCATCTCCTTGAGCCCTAACAAAGACGACTCAGCATCTCCGCAGCTCCTTCTAAGAGAACTTTCTTCTTTGAATCTACCTTATTATAAACTTCTCCTTTTTGTGTTATTGTTGTCCCTCGGCGGCATTACAGTGTATCTGATAATTGTATTATTTCTTTTAAAGTGACGTCATGCATTAAGATTTAATAGCAGGCATCATTTAAACAGCTTTGTTATCAGGAGAAGAAATTGGATTTAATCTTAATTTACTTTTTTCGCTATCGAAACCAGTGATACGTTATTTTTTACTTTACAGTTTTAATAACTGCTAAACATGTTTAGAAATAGAGATAGAATAATTGATAGCTGAACGCAGTGCTATAAATGTTTCTAAATACACGGACTATTACTTAAACCTCATACATGTAGTCTACTAAACTCAAACACCAGCTAACCAACAAATCAATTACTAAACAATATATTTCATAACAAACACGAAGAAACTATTACTTTGTTCAAACTTTTATTGTTTCATAATAGGGAACACCACTGCATGCTTCACAAGTCAACCCTAATCCACCCCAGTTCTCGTTCCGCTCGCACACAATTGAATTGATCGCATTGTATTTATTCTAGTTGAGACCTTAAAACTAAATTTGAGTTCTTAAAAATCTATATCTTCATTATTTCTGGAATGTAGGCCTGCAGCAAGTTTTTAACAGAATCTGGAAGATCTTATCCGTTTACATGAATTGTGAACAGAGCTGTTTTTATATTTAATTTGTTGCCATTATTTATTATTCTTACGACATAATTTCTTGTTTTTATAAACCCAGATAAGATAAATGAATAAAAACCAAATCATAATATTCGTCAGTATTTCCCTACCCAATATTACTAACATTCACCGAAAACAAAACAAAAAAGGAAATAATTAAATTCGGAGAAACAGCCGTTGGGGTAGTATGCAAAGAATCGTGTTTTCCTTTTCAATTAATTTAGTTCAATTGTGTGTTCTTCTGTCTAATTAGCCTAACGTTAATTTTATGAATGGTAACGAATTTGTAAAGTCGATCTTTGAAAAAATAACTATTATTTGAGAAAAGTATTGGTGACTCTTCTATGGATAATGAGATTTCATAAAAAATATAAAATTCATATAGCTTGAGTGTAAGCCATTGAAGAAAAGAAACATTTGGTTAATTTTGACGTACACCAAAGGCAATGTAAGAACTTTTTACTCTGGAATGGTGTAACTCATCGACTTTTGAATGCTTGATGAAGTGTTTTGAGTACGAACAATTTTATTTAAACCAACCGTCATTAATGTTGGCTTAGTAGAAAAGCAAGCACAAGGATTTAGCAAATTCTCACTGGCGTAACTTCTCCTGATGGTATTGCTTACTGGGCAACCTGGAAGCTACACACCAAGATCTCAGTAGGAACTAGAAAGGAAGTCGAAACCGTAGGGACCTTACTGGGTCCAAGGTGCCAGAAAGGTAACGGGCCTGCGACCGTTCTAAGCTTTGGGGCCAGCTGTCCGCAGTGTAGCCAAAAATAGTACTATGGGTGTGTGCTATCCACTCTGGTGCTTTGGTGTCTTGAGTGTCGCACATATAGATTGGATTAGTGGGGTCAGGGGATATGGTAGATTTAAATAACCTAACCACCATTTTGAAACTGAATGAGTGCCTTTGGTCTGCCACATTGATCTAGAAACGCCAGTACTCGTTTGTCTTTCGACACAGATCAAAATCAACTGAGATTAACAAGTGAGGCAGACTATTATGAAATACGATATTATTATGTTATTTTATACAGTCTCAGAAATCTCATGTCTAATCAATTGCAACACTAATCAAAGATAATCAACTGAAAATAATCAAATTCAGCATAACAATTTCAATTTCGAAATTTACCTCGTTTTTAAAGTTCCATAGCAATTTCAGATCTGTGCAATCCAACATGGATTGTAGTTTAAGACCATAATTTTTGTGTAATTTTTTGATGACTAATTATGACTGTGAGGTGAATAAAGCAACGTTTGGTTTTAAAACAGAGTTTACGAATACAAGGTGGAAGAGAAGTATTTTGCCAAAAGAAACTTAGCGGTAATAGAAATAAATTGGAGCAAAAAGTTCAATGTGACCTATATTCTATTTTTAACGTGTTGAGAAATGATGCCATGTTTCCGAGTTTAAAAAAGTATCATTGTCTTGAAATTCATACTTTCTTAGCTGTTCTTGCACATTCCGTTAAAAGTAATCAAAATTTTTTAGAAAGTTGAGGCAATTTCCTGACTATGTGTGTTTGTAATTGTTATTATTGTGTTGTATGTTCGCAAAAGTCTCCAAAGTTGAAAATGTGACAACTTTATTTCCGTAATTATTATTGGACGATCATTTTCTCAAACGATGTTGAGGCTCGGAGTGATCAAATTTTATCAAACGTACTAGATTTCATAAGCTTCAAAAATAGAACTTTTTGGCATTTTATTTCGTTCCATTTAATTTCCAGCAGCTCCAAAACATAAAAGCATAAAGTGACTTTAAAGTAAAACTTCTCTTTAATATCGACAAGATAAATCTACTATTAAAAATTATAATAATACAATAGAAGACACAAGATCAGGATTTTAAACCGCGAGAAACCACCGTTTTTCCGAATACAATAAAGGTAACATAGGGACCGTATTTTTTACTCAAAATAAAGTTAACTCCTACTATCGTCCAGTTTCTTTGGGCCCATTACTTCCCTTCAACCTTGATTATCAAGTTACTTTCTTAAAACCAAAGGGCTTTCAAATACCCTTTAAAATATGTGTTGTTTAAAATTAACAAAACTTTTGTTGGTCAACAGTTTTAGATAGTAATATTTTGAACTTGGATCATACATTAGAAAAAGAAAGTCACTTAACTAAGTAATATAGGTTAAATCTTAAATTATTTATAGGAACAATCCTACATAACTCATGAAGTTAAACTTAGTACTGGCATGCGTGTTTGCTGCCTTTGGACACGGCGCTTAAATCTTGTTCAAACACTAATTTTAAGTAATATAAAACTGTTTTTTTTACGAGTCTGATATCTTTCCAGGATTTAATGAGACAGCTATAACGTGTAGTTTACATCCAATCAAAACATAAATGTGACAACAACGCAAGGTACAACTTACAAGAAGTTTCGGAACGTAAAAGTAGTGTGACCTAATTGTAGAAAGTCCATGGACCAGTAGATTAGGCCTACATTTTCTACCAAGCCGCCCTCTTTATGGTAAGCCATCTTTTTCTTTGGTCTACCTACTTATTGAAATAATTCAACTATAGAAATCATTTTTAAACATTTATCCTTGCAAAGATTTCCTTGTTTTTAACTTAGCAAATTTTTAGTGAATTTCCATAGGAAAGAAGAGCTATTGCAGTGACTCTTATGGTGAAACCCAAGGTCGGTAGTGATCAATAAGCACCGATCATGGTCCCCAGAACACGATTTAGAGTGTCATAAAAATTTGAATTTATATAAACACGTATGTGTTTTCACTATAACGGCAGCAGTTTCAGTTCGATTTGGTTCAAATTTGGTACACGCATTTATTTTAGAAGTCGCTTGGACAAATTCGTTAGCAGACAAATCCAACAACCGAAATTACGTTTTTGACCGGAAGTGACAACAGTTTTAGATTTTTGTACTAGAATGAAACTTGTTTATGGGTTTATCTAAAACAATATATATAGGAGATTATTAGGCCTAATTGATTTAATTTTTAAATTATTGCATGATTTATGTTTACATATTGTGTATTATGTTTACAAACTATCTGGTTTAGATTATTTCTTAGAAAAACCAAGTGTATTAATATTAAACAATAATGTCTGTTACATCCAAAATGTGACTTCATACAGAAGGCCTATGTAAATCGTAACTTTAAACTGTATTTTAGTAAAATATATTCGTAATAAAATATCTGTTGGTTGATTTATAAGCCTAACTTTTTAAATCAACCAATCAATTATGTCAGTTCTGTGGTACAAAAGTTACATTTAGCCAAACTCAAACTACAGGAGTTTGTATGGTAATGATGATACGACCGCGAATATAGTCTCACGTCAATCCTACTTTTGTTCTTTTAATTAATGTAGTATAAATTGCAACTAATTAATTATCATTTATGTTGATTGTTTCACGACAGTTTGAATGTAGTTTTAAAGTTGAAATTCTCAACATGAACATGCTACGGAGGTATAGGAAAATTCTAAAATGTTCCTTGAACTTTTTACTAGAAATAATTCACACGTGTTCGGCACACACATGTTTTTGCTCAATGTAGACGCATCTCTACACGCATGTGCATTACATCAGTACAAACATCTGGCTACTAGAGGCATAATATTGCTTGTTCTCTTTACATTCCTTAATGTTTAGAAAGTCTCAGAATTACTGAGTACAAGTTTTCCCTGAGGGAATGTAACCAATAGCGACTGTTCTATTCTTTCCTGCAGATTGCAATGTTTGTAATCGAAGGCAAAATCAACACTCGAGTGAAATCTCAATGGAAAAAGCCAACGTTCCGTAACATCTTGAAGCTATTACAATAGAAGCCATGGCTAGCTCGGGCCTACCGAACATTGAATATTTCATCGGATCTTTTCAACATTCCAGCTCTAAGAAACGGGGCGAATTGTTTGCAGCTTCTTTTCCTTACTTTATACAATTTGCTAGCTTCAATAATTCAAGACGCCTTTTACAGTGGTTTTCAAAAACCCATCGACTGAAAGAAAGATAATTTACTTTGTAAAGTTCTCGTTTGAATAGAAGAATTATAAAGTCTAATCGACCACTTTAAGACAACTGGTTAATTCAAGTGTGGCTAATGTAAAGAGTTGTTTTAAGTCTTGGTACAATGATGGCACCTTGATTAAGTAATGTTTCTCGTATTGTTCTGTTCCTAAGAAAGACGAGGTTTTTACTGGAGAACAAAGACGGGCTCAGAGCGCCATTCGTGAACAACTATTGTGGTTTTTTAGAAACGCTTTAAGAGCAGGAAACAGATTCCTGAGTTTGCAAACTTGGGAAGGCGCAGAAAAGGAATAGGATAATTTACAAATTATATAATTTGATTCGTCATTTTATTCTGCATCTGTTCTAAGAGCCGTTGTTTCAATCGAGGTTAACTTAGGTTAACTTTAATCTTGAATCTAAACTAGAGCCAATTTTCCAATTAGATATGTTAACAGTTTACCTTAATCTTGGTTTAATTTCTATTCACATTAATATTCTAGAGTGTATGTATTCTACTTACAGCAATTTTACATTCCATCAGTGACATCTTTTCATATATTTATTTGACACGTTTTGGGATGCCCTGTCATCAGAAACGCTCGTTGAATGGAGATCGTAAAAACATTAAGTAAAACAACAACACATTTAAAACACAGTTAATGGGTGTACACATTATGGGTGTTAACTGCCTGTCCGTTATTTGTGCGCACTCGTAACTAGTATTTGCCCGTGCTTCCTGGATTATTGTCGCTGTGTCTTTTATAGTGTTCGAGTCGAAATCCAATTGGTCATTTAATAACTAATTGGTGTTCGTTGTTTTTGTTTTCTACTTTAAATGCCTTATAAATTTAAAACTCTTCCACAGTAAATTTTCCTTGATTTCAAATCTTTATCCGTTTCAACATTTTGACAAAATCCGCGTAACTGGTTTCCATCAATTAAATGTCACGCGTAATTGGACTGTCTTGTTAGCCGAAGCAGCCTTTTGTCGCAGGTGCTCTTTAAAACGTACCTTAAACTCTCTTCCTGTTTGGCCAATGTAGATTGTGTCACAGTTGTCGCATGTTATTTTGTATACACCTGTTTGATTTGCCAGCGGTCTTGTTTTTTGTGGGTAATTTTTAAACGTTTCTATTGTTGCAGAAGACTATTGTCATATTGATTTTCCTAAAGGTGGAAGAAATTACCTTGAAAAGAATGCTGCTATATTCTGTTGACACAAAAATTGACTTTGCTTTTTCTTTCGGGGGTTTTTTGGATTTTTTAATGTGTTTCGAGAGAAGCTTGTCAATTGCAGAGGTT
>JAGFPH010000500.1:457262-513400 GCA_018207615.1 Philaenus spumarius
GAAGTTCTAGGGTTGGCCTGCACGGTCAACCAATTTCCAGATTTTTTGGTATTTTTTTAACACATCTTCCAAATTTCTCAACCAATCAATATAAACCTGTACATTTTCTTTTTGTGCTTTAAAAACTGCGTAGAATGCTTTTTAAAAAATGAAAATCGAACGACGCATTCAAAAGTTATCGTTGTTTAAAAATTCACAAATTTTCGTTTTTTGGTATTTTAACAAATAAACTCATTTTTAAGCGTTTAAAATTCAAACTAAGCGGGAAGTTCTAGGGTTGGTCTGCACGGTCAACCAATTTCCAGATTTTTTTATTAGCGAATTTTCTTAAGAAATATGAGCTATTGCAGTGAATCTTATGGCGAGACTTAAGGTCGGGAGTAGTAAATGAGCACCGATCATAGTCCCCTGAACACGTTTTGGAGTGTCATTAAAAATTATACATATGTATGTATTGTTATTTATATATTATCTATATATTTAAAGCCGTAAGGAAACAAACATTTGGACAGTTCGTCTGAGACTTCTACTGAACCGATTTACATGCGGATTTTACCAAAACAAAGGTTTTCGGACCTATATTAGCAGATTTTATTTTTATTTTGAAAATATTTACGATAACTGGGTCAAAAATGAAAAATAAACTTTTCTTATGGAGAATTAACATGGGAGAAAAGGTCAACTTTTTCAATCCTTTGGACAGTTCGTCTGAGACTTTCACTGGACCGATTTACATTCAGTTTATACCAAACTAGTGGACATGGCAATGCTTCGCTATTGCTTGATTTACCTAACCTAAAATTATATTCAGTTTTTGATCCAAATCAGTTGTTGATCAAAATCAGCTGTTGATCAAAATCAGCTGTTTAAGCTTTTCATACGAACAGCTGTTTTTTGTGCCCCTGATAAAATCAAAAGAAATCTTTCTTCTTCTTCCTTAAGATTGACCTTCCATAAGATTAACATGGCAACTTCGAGGGCCACTGGGGCGAAGCCCTTAACATACATTGAGCTCATTTTAAGGGAAGCACAACTTCAGAGTGAGCTCTGTAAAATGACGCCAAAAACATCAAAATCGGTTAAAAACTCTTGGAGGAGTTCTACTCACAAAATAACCCCTAGCAAATTAATTATGTAAGATAGATAAAAGCAAAACTTTTCTATATTAACAGGTTTTATTTAGTTTTACGTCATCTTAATTTCTTAAATTAAAAAATCAACATTTCCAAACCTTTGCAATGATTTTACTTTACAGTTCTTCAATCAGCTGATTGTAAAGAAACAAGGTATTTTGTCTAAAGCTAGCCATACACGGTCCGATTTGTAGTCCGATTCAATTCCGATGTCCGATGTAGGATCCTGTGTAGGAGCGTGAATGGGCTTGATGGATGACGAGTTGGATGATTGGACAAATCGGAGTCCCAGATCAGACTACAAGATGATCCGACTTCCAACTTCCGACGGAGTCGAACTGTGAGTGGGGTGATCGTCCGATTGTCATTTTAAACTTTCTTCTTGTTGTTGTTTGATCTTCCCTTTTCCCCTATACTTAGTACATTTTTACTTCTATAATAATGAATAATAAAGGGTTTTTGGAATTTATTGAACTGTGCCGAGAGAATAGGTGTTTGTGAACACAAGTGATACAATTTATGCAAACTGACATGTTTGAGAGCATCTTCGCGTCGCAATAGTTAAAAAATAATTTCTTAACCTATTGAAAAATATAGGTGAATGTTTACTACACTAAAAAAAATAGGCAGTTGTTTACTATATTTAAAAATATAGGTGATTGTTTAGTATAATGAAAAATCCGGCGATTGTTTACTACACTGAAAAAATATAGGCGGTTGTCTACTATAATGAAAAATGTAGGTGATTGAAAGTATACTGACAAAATAATAGGGGATTGTTTAGTATAATGAAAAAATGCAGCTGATTGTTTACTAAACTGAAAAAATATTGGCGGTTGTCTACTATATTAAAAAATGTAGGCGATTGTCTACTATACTGAAAAAAATATAGGTAGTTGTCTACTATATTTAAAAATATAAGTCTTTGTAAGTATATTGACAAAATATAGGGAATCGTTTAGTCTATTTGCATATAGTAATTGCTGTACATTTTTATACAACTACCACTATGTACAAGGAAAGAAGACTGAATTGGAATGATTTCTTGTCTTGGAGTTGAAAATTTGAGAGAACTATTTGAACAATGTAAATCAATGTGTATATTTTTAATTTATTACTAGGGATACCCCAGAGTGCTCCGCACGCCAACTCATTGGAACTTTCTATACACATAATTATGTTATATTTTCTTAATAATAAAGATGTAGGATTAATAATAACCTCGAAACTAAGATCGTAAATGTCCAAAATGAAATTATTTTATATTATAACGTCAGTTATAAATAATAAAGGTTAAAAGAACCAGCAATGCTCAGGTCTACATTTAAATAAAATCATAACCTAAAATTTAGAAAAGTAAATAATGGCTTCAAAGTTTAAAATCAGCTGTTAATGGAATTATTATTAATGGAAACGTTAGTTGGATGGTAAGTTGGATCGTGAGTGGTGAAACGCATCCAACTTGCTGTCCAACTCGGTCGTTCTACAAATCGGACCGAGTATGGCTAGCTTTACAACAGAAGAAGATCAAACGCTCATAATAAATATCCTAATATAACAGCTGATTTCACCCATCATCTGTACAAAACCTAGCATAGATTGAATTTTGGGGTTATGTTAACAATTACAATTCATCAATAATGTATTTCTTTTGAAGTTGATTTTTTATGAGTTCTAAAATTAAGGTAGGTTATAAGATTTGCTTTGAGGTTATAAAGTGAATATAAATACATCTTTTTATCAACAATGAATTTATTCATTTATACAAATTTATGAAAGATAGGCTACCCATTCGTTTAACTTCGGTAATCAATATGAAATAAAAACCAATTAAAAGATAACATTCGTATATGTAATTAAGGCCTACATAAATACAACATTTTACAAATAAGCCTACAGTTTTAAATTGCAATATTTTTCATAGTAGTTGGCAACTGTACCATTTATGCAAGGTAATGGTTTTTTCTCCTTTCTTTCCTATCTGTATTGACATCCCAAAAAATTAGATTATGTGTGTATAAAATATTAGTTAAATTCACTGATTGTCGAATCCATTTTTTTCTTCTTTGACTTTGCTACAAGAAAAATAATTGGAAGGAAATAGCATTTTAAAAAGTACATTTTATATATTTATGTTTCGCACCATCTGCCTAGCGCTCCACTCACCACAAATGGAGCTGTATCCGCCGAGTATCGACCAGCAACAACTATCTATATATTTTAATTTAGGCCTAGACTGAACCAAAATAAATAAATAACGTTTATTGTGTATTGAGTAATCAGCTGTAGTCTCTAATATTTTCACTAACAGTTTATTTCAAATTTTAAATCAATTATTAGTATTTATAATTTTTAGGTTAGGTTTTTATTAAAGTGTAGACCTGAGCCTTGCTGACTACACAAGGGGGGTTGTGGTTGGGGGGGGGGGGGGGGGGGGGGGGGGGGGGGGCGTGCGTAGCACGCAGGGGTCTCCCCTAGTATTATATTATATTTATATATTATAGTATACACAGAGTGTAAACTAAGTCGTGATACACCTCGATGTAATTTGCTACATCAACGTAAAACCTCCACATACCTGTTATAACACTTTTTCTAGTCTTTAAGGGTGGAAGAAAATGTTTCCCCCTTTTGAAAGGGGGGATAAAGAGAGCAATTGTATTTTTTTTAAATAGCAATTAATATCTTTTAAAATATCATAGAAAATCCCTTTAAAATCATGCATTTCTGTGGTAAAAAAAATAAAAATTAGCCAACGTACTCGTTCGCTAAGCTCAAAAATGTAATTAGGTAAGTTATTTTTTAACTGTATATTATTTACTTGTATTTGTACTTATCCAAATCCACGAGTGGATGTTACTACGGGCAGCTTCTGTTGCAGCGAAGCGAAGCAGTCTAAAATCCTAGGTTTCAAGGTCGAGGTGCAAACTCACAAAGCGAGTTTTACCAGTGCGAGTGGAACGAAACAGCGCTTGAGCTTGGGTTGGAAATTTGTGAATAGACCAATTTCCAAACCAGTTGGTTAAAACCTTAAAACATAAAAACTTAATTTTGGAAATTCGCTCAACTTAAGTCAGCGGTTCAGCTGCGTGGTCGATCCTGTTCAGTAAAAAACAAACTTAACCTTTATGAAGTAATTATTAAATGTGATTTTATTCAGTGGTAAAATATTTATTATCAATAAGATGAAAAAATTACAAAATTCTAAAATGTAATTATCTAATGGGCTTAAATGTTTGACGTGTGTGCAGAACATAATAAATAAAAACGGTATCAGTTAACTAACACAAACTTTCTCCCAACTTACTGTGGTCAAAATAATATTGTTTTTAATCATTTTATTTACTACTTTTTAGAACAAAACAAAAAAATAATATTCTACCTACGTCAATCGTATAAAAAAATTATTGTCCCAGGCGGGATTCGATCGCGTGACCTTCGAATTACTGGCCGTGCTTGCTACCGTGGTGCTACCCTGTGCGGTCGCTGCCGCGATGCTAGATTGACAACACAAACTTGTTTATTTTTAAACATTTCCCCATAGTTATAAAATGCCGAAGTTTTGATAAAAGCGGGTGGTGTCATTTTGTTTGGCATCTTAAGCACTATAAATACTGAAAATTTGATCAAAATCGTTAGAGCCATTTTTGAGAAATTTGCATTTTTGTCGTTTTTCATGGGTTTTTAGGGGTAAATTACCCTTAAAAATTAAGAATTCCAAAAAATGAAAAAACGCCTGGAGATATTAGGGTTTAGTACCTACATACCAAATTTCATGAATATCGGACAAATAGTGTCCTCTCTGGTCGTGTATACATACAGACAGACTGACAGACAGACGCCACTCTAAAAACACTTTTTTGGGTTCAGGGAGCACCAAAACAAAAAATTCCACTAAAAATATTTTTGGGTTCAGGGCGCACCAACACAGATAATTGCACTATAAATTTGTTTGGGGTTCTGGGAGCACCAAAACAGATAATTCAACTGAAAATTCAAATTCGAACATTTTTATGAAAACAATACTTTCTCCATATACTACGTATAGGGTGGAGAAAGTAAAAAATAGTGTAGGCTATACATTTGAATGTGTGTGATAATGTTCTCATATAAATAGCTACACGATGTAGTTAGACTTACACATAATTTGAAATAAGTCGTGATACACCTTGATATAATTTAAATGGATTGCTATATCAATGTTAAATCTCTACCAAACCTATTATTTTCTGGTGTTTTAAGAGGGGGGTAAAATGTTACTCACTTTTGGAGGTTAAATGGGGTAAAATTTATTTTTAAATGGCAATCCTAACTTGTAACGTATCATTGGAAAGAGGTAGGCCTATATGCAATAGAAAATAATGGCACCTACAAAAGTGCATCCCTGGCAAAAGTTACACGAAAAAATTGTTATGACTTTAACCTGTATAATACAGGTTAAAGTCATAAAGATTTTTTCGTTATGCACTTATTTTCTATTGCATAGACCTTTCCAATGATGTCACTAGATAGAAGTTTCCGTTTAAAAATTAAAGTTGCCCCATTACCCCCGCCCTTGGCAACATTTTTAAGCCCCCTTAAACATTGGAAAAAGTGTTATAATAGTAGTACAACTCTGGCAAAAGTTACACGAAAAAAATCGTTATGACTTTAACCTGTATCCTTTTTCAAATTAGAGAACGAATTCGTAGACATATTTAAGGGTAAAAATATGAAGCAGGTTTATGCATTAAACAGCCTGTGCCAGGGACGTACTAGACACTTTGTAGAAGCCATTAATTTTTCTATTGCATTGATCTTTCCAATGATAAGTCACAAGATGGAAGTTGCAGTTTAAAAATGAAACTAACCTCGCCCTTTCAAAAAGGGGGACAACATTTTTAAGCCCCCTTAAACATCGGAAAAGTGTTATAATAGGTATTTTAGAGGTTTTACGTTTATATAGCAATTAGCAGATCCATGCGAATATTTCGCAAGTTAGGTGTACTTACCTGATTTAATAAGTTGATTCAGTTTAGTTAATTACGTTTATTTATTTACATTGGTTTATAAATTACAGTTTGTTTTTTTGTTGTGTTTTAACGTCCTACTGTTTTGCACTTAAGGCTAATGAAGACGGGACCTACAGTTTTACGTGGAATCCGAACCACAGCCAACGATGTCTGTTTAGAAACCATTTAGAAAATTATTCGGGGTCAATGGGAATTGAACCCGGAACCTTTCCATTGATGGTTGCCATGACGATTGATAAAGCATTGACGCTTTAACAATCTCGGCCACCGTGGCTCTTAATTACAGTTTGTAACACTTGCATATGGAATGTAAACAATCAAACTAACAACAGCTGCCATGTTAGTTAAACAGAATGTTAATAGATGGCGCCTTTCATTGGGAAGTATAAAATACACCATATGAAGTATAATATAAAAGTTTTTTTTAATCAATTTTTGTAACGAAAACATGAATTTTAGGCTATTTGTCTATTTTCCTGTCAATAGCGGGGAACACAAGCTTTAAAATGATGCTTGAATAATGAATTTTGATGAAGAATTGAGGGAGATATCGCTTAGCGACAAAAAAACACCTTTGACAAATAATATTAAGGGTCCATTTAAATTATATCACAATTTATTTTACACTCTCTATAAAACCTTAGTTAAGTAACCTTATAGCCTAAGGTTTTATAATGTTAAAAATTCGTTACCGTAGCAAAGAACAGGTAAACAGTTAGTTGTTATAATTTTTAATATAATATAATAAATAAGATTTAGTAATCGTATTTAGTTATTTTTTTAGAGCGTCTGTCGTCTTTGTGTTTTTCTTCTGATTTAGTTGGTTAAGGTTACCTAAACAGCATAATATATTCATGAGGTGTGTAACCTATTTGTATTACCCTACATAATATTGCGTTTAAGATTATTTTAAGCATAGAACTATTTTCTGTGGTTTTATGTATTTATCGAGTTAAGTTATATTGTAAACTTATATATGTCAATAAAAGATATTAGCAATACAAGTTTATTAATTCTTTAAACTTTAAGGTTCCCGCTTCACTATACAAATTCAGTTCAAAAATATCTATAACATAACCTTATTAGTATTTAAAATGAACTCCAAAAAAACAAACTACATGTTGCGTATCGTACACGCTCAAGTACTTTATAATTAATCTACACCAACCCAGCCCCGTATAAGAGCCATTACGTTAGTCGCTGTCACGGGGGAAATCGCGATAACTTATTTTCAATTAGTCTGAAAACAAGGAAAGATGGAGCCGTAGAAGTTAGCAACAAGTCAAAGGTCGGGGGAGGCGATAAACGGCCTAATTAAGGAAATCAATCTCCAGTGTAATTACGAGTATAGCCACTTACTTTAAAATACTATCTGTTATCGCTAACCGGGAGATTTCTCAACGTTCTTCCAACACTATCCCGGTAATGTTTCCTAACTAAGGATCCATGAATTCTTAAAACTCCAACTTTAAGCTGGTGTAATGATTTCTGGTTTTGTGAAATGCGTGCATTAGTTTTACGTTAGTTCAATAATTCACTACCAGAACGAGTTAACATTTTTCTTGATAAAAAGGTTTTGTTGTATATTAGTTTTAGTTTTAGATTATATTAGTTTTAGCCTTTACACGCCAACGCCGTGACGCCAGCTCTCATAATTCAATTTAACGCAATGTTTAACTCTGGTGTAGGCCCAACCTCAAAATCAACAAGGCTTTTTATACAAAACCCCAATACAATATTGGCTTTAGATTTAATCCAATGATAAATAAAATACTGTAACTTCATTTTCTGGAATTAAAGTCTGCAGACGTTCGACCTAAATTTCTCTGTTAATTAAATAATAGAAAACCCAACTAAAACCTACCAAAGTTTTAAACAATTTATCCAAAAGATTTTATTTGTTTAAAAAAAATGTTGCATAGGTCTGCTTTTTTATTTTTTAACATAAGTTATAGAACTAATGTAGGCTATTATACGTTATATGTTTTGCTTAAAGGTTATAAAATGAGTATACAACCATTTATCGTCAATATTTTCATTTATACAAATTTATAGAAGAGATTAACTTACTTTAACTTCGGAAACATTCATACACCTTTGTATAACATACAAACATATTCGATTATTAACTTCTTCATTGTAATATTAATAACTTCTAAATCATTAAGCTATTAAAAGATCATTTTGTACTTTTATTTTTTTATATAATTTAATGTATATAAATACACAACTTTAAGAAATAATAGCCCAACATTATTATAGTCCTTAAAATTATAAACATTTATCAATTAAAAATACCTTCAGCATTGTTGGTAGACCTAGATAAAGTTTGTTATTTTTAAATGGTATTTTTATAAGTTAATGATGTATTTCTAATATCTAAATAATCTGCGTGTGATTTTTTCGGTTCTTACTAGACAGTGCTTTCTAATATTTAAATGTGGAGAAAACAGTTGTTCGCTAAATATGAAAAGAATCACCTTTTTGCTTCTTAAACAATCATTTGACTGTTAATAAATAAAACATGTGTTGTCACTCATTACCCTAACATTAATCGTATGGAAAATAACGAAATTATAATGACCTTTTTAACAAAAAATTTTGTTTGGAAAAAGTATTGATGGCTCATCTGGGGATATAATAGATTTCATTAAAAAAAAGAATCTTTGATATTGCTTCTAAATACAACCTACACCACATTAATGGCAGCGACAATTTTATTTAAGAGCTTGTTACTCATGAAAGGTGTTATTAGTTGACCTTTGTTAGCTTGAAGAAGTATCTCGGCGGCATAAATAATAACAGTTTAAGCCAAAGTCATCACTGTTGGCCTGGTAAGAGAAATGGGACTACTGAACAAAGTTTCAGTAATTTTTTTAAAAATATATAAACACTAGGGGAGACCTGCACTAACACACACATCATACATAAACTGTTTTAACTCCTTCAGCTCGAAATATTAAAAATAATGCAAAAAATTAAAAACCCCTAATTAAATTAAAATTTTCTAGAAAAAATCATTTCCTATTAATGACTAATGCCATACACGAAAATAATTAATAAGATGATCAAAGTATATAATCTGTGCATATATAAAAGAAGAAGTCCTGACAGAATAAATGATTGGCTGGCTGATTCAAAATCAATGTACAGTCAAAACTATGACCGCTGGAGCCTTAATATTCGCAACGTACCTTCATACCACTATGTAGAAGTGCACTATAAAAGGATTTTGCAAAATATTGATTTTAAGGATTGAAAATTGCCAAAATACGGAGATTCACTCCCAGCCCTATATCAGATAAAACAGCTGATTTGAATGCAAAGCCTAGTAACACAAAATTCTAGGTGTGTCCTAAACTCTGAACCAACAAAAGTTTGTTGAATGTATTTACATTCATTACCATACCAACAAACTTAGACAATTTAGAATCAGTTAATTATTTTTCACAACCAACAGTTTTTTTAGATTAGGTTAAAAAAATAAAAATTAAAAGAAACAAAATATAAACGAAAAATGCTCACTGTATTATAATTCAAACATCTGTTGTTATATTTTACAAATAAAACAGCTGATTTGGAACATAAGATTAACACAATTTTAGACTAAGCCTTATACTGAACTATCACTCGTTTCTTGAAAACATTTAGATTTATTACCATAGCAAAAAATTAGCAAATTTAGAATCAAGTAATTATTATTCTTCACAACCATCAGTGTTTTAGGTTAGGTAATAGCAAACACAAACAACGAAAAGGAACTACTGTATCACAATTCAAACACCTAACTAAGACTATTAAAATTATGCCAACTTTATTCATTACCAAGCCTATTTTACCAGTTTGAAATATGGGTTTATTGTATCACATTTTGGTCATATTTCACAACTTGAAATTGCCTCTCTTCTATATAATAATACATAATCTCTGTACCAATCAATCGTCATTCCTTGAAAATGCCATCGTATAAAACAATCTGTTTGCATTTGTTTCGCCGCGGGAGGTTGGTGAGCGAAGCGAGCACGGACACAGCCTTTTACTTTACTATCTTATCTTCTAAAGCGAGAGATAATTGTCTGTCTGCTAAATGGATCTGGGATCTCCGTCTAAGTATTTTTGATTTTTTGATTTTATATGGGGCTTTTGGCCACGAGAAATTGATTAGAAGTGGTCACCAGTCTGGGAAAATTCGTTTTCTACGTCTTTTTATCGCATATATTATTTCTCAAGGCCATTTTTTGTCGGTACACCATAACTTCCTTAATGCATCATCAAATTACATGAATGAGGCATCATTTTAAAGCTTTCCTTAACCGCTACACCGGAAAAATATACAAACAGCTTAAAATTCATGTATTAATAACAAAAATTGATTAATTTCAGTTTATATTATACTTTGTATGTTCCTAATGAAAGGCGCCATCTATTAACCATCTGTTTAACTAGCATGACAGCTGTTAGTTAGATTGTTTACACTGTAAGATTGGACAGAAAAACTGATATTTATAAACCAAGGTAAATAAATGAACACAATTAACTGAATCAAATCAACGTGTTAAATAAGGTAAATGTAGGCCTAAACCAAGGTAAATAAATGAACACAATTAACTGAATCAAATCAACGTGTTAAATAAGGTAAATGTAGGCCTATGTTTTCAATGTCATTACAATAATCATCTGTTTTCTTTTAAAACGAAGCACAGCTGATGCAAATGTTTTCAATACCATTACAATAATCATCTGTTTTCTTTTAAACTGTATTTTATTAGAGGTAAGCCTAATGTTGTATCTATTTATAGTTACCATGGCAACGAATACTTCTGCTAAATAAACATACCCTTTATTTAGTTGTTTAATGTTATAGGCCTAACCTAAACGATGTTTACGGAAATTTGCAATAATAGTTATTGAAATCATAGCCCTGCTTATAATCGAGCTTTAGCTCGGTCTCCTGGTACTAAAATCTAATGTGATAAACGAAAGTTAATAAGATTTACAACGTATATAATAGACCTAAAAATTAGCAGTAAAAAATGTGTAAAGTTATCCTAAAACATTTGTCTAAAACAACATAAATGTTGTCTTATTGGTAGAGGTAATTAAAAATCATCCAAAAGTAATCATAACTTCAAAAAAAGATAATAAATAATATTAAATATATAAATAAAATTATTTATAACAGGATTTATAATAAAGGTTAAAAAGAACTAGCTTAATATTATTTTCCATTCTAGCATAGATTATAACTAAAACTTCGCCTTTATCAAAAATAAATTTCAAAATTATACGTGGAAGTTAGAAGTGAATTAGCTATTCTAATTTGTTTCTTAGCTAAAATTATAACTAATTGAATAGCAAGATTTGAAATAAACTGTTGTTAATCAATTGTTCACAATAGTTTTACGTCGAAGTTAATAAGTTATTTATAACAATAATATACGAACAAGACGGTATCGATTATGTACAAAGTTAACTCGAAAATTTAACTTTTTCATGACGCACCCTAATTAAGAACTGTCCGCAGGAAAGGCAAACAAAACGATTATTAGCGGTTGCGGTAAGGAAATGTCCGGTATCGATTGTAGCCAGTCGATTAGGCAGGTCTCGCACGCTACCGCAAGTAATTGTACGGACGATCGGAAAGACTTCGGCGTATTATTAAACGCTTTCAAGAGGATATGCATTTAATATTTGATTCCGAAGTGAAACAGCTGGTACCATCGCGTGACTACGGTTAATGTTATCAATGTTTTAGCGAGTTCTAGAACAAAACACACATCGGAACTATTGTAACTATAGATCACGAGTCTTATTTCTTGGACATTTTATTTTAGCGTACGTTAAGCCTAATTTCTGTTCGTTTATGGGAATCATATTAATACACAGTCCAGTTTGGAGAATATGCAAATGTATATAACATATATAAAATGAAAACTAAAGTTTATAATTATTCAACTTCGTGTACATTTAAGGAGCCGACGTAGGCCCTAATATTAGGTTTAAGGCTATGTGGGGGGAAATAGTATTTTTGTTTGTTATTATTTCATAAAATAATAGCCGCAATTTTAGTACTCTACAACACCAAAGGTTTTGTCCTTTTCATTCTCCGTGTGACATTCCTGTTGTCCAACATCTGCTGTATTCTCATGCTCTTGAATTCTCCGCTTCACATGCTATTTCTTCGTTGACTGAAAACACTTTATTATTGTTATAATGCCTTTATTAGGGCGAGATTAGGGCTGTAGCGTCCTCTCTTCCATCTAACCCATTACATAAATATCTTTACATAAAATACATTAATTTATAAAATATTACAAAAAATTATAATATTATACCTAAGAGTATGTTTTTATATTAGTGTTGTAAATGTTTGGCGACCTCAAATGAGTGAGAAGATCTGATGATGGGACATAAGCCCTGAAACGCGTAATGAAAGAAAGTTAAAAGTCTCAGACTGTATTGATATAACTTTGGTACTACAACAAAACCCAAACCAATAAAAACAAAATAATAGCAACTAATTAAAAAGAAAAACAAATTTTACAATTTTCTCAATTAAAATTACTTCAAAACAACATACATACCCGTATATAATCTTTCTTACAAACATTCATACAAATCTGTAACCTTACGACAAGGATGCTTCTTCGACTTTATTTATAAAGGTAAGATTTTAGGGTTTTTTTTAAACTGTATTGCTTCCGGGAGTGAATTCTATAAGAGGCAAGCGGACACAGTAAATGATTTATTAACATTACAGTTCGGTGTAGTGGTATAGTTGTTGTCGCTCCGGTGAAATGAATTTAATAAAAATTATGACCTAGCTCACCTTGGCGGCAAAAGTTTCTAAAATGTGACCTGAAGGGCGGTGAGGTGAAGCCTCGCTAATTCGGTCCTGAAAAGGGCCGAATATGTTGGAAAACGTGAGCCTGAAGGGCGTTTGATTGCAGGTGAAGCCTGTGAACGGTTCGTAGCGCTGCGCTGTCGTTGCGAAGTTCGTTGGGTAGATTGACGTTTCACGTATGTAACGATAGAACACAACACCCCTTACCAAGATGTTTTGGTGAAACACAGTATCCTGAGCAAAGTTCCGCAATGCCCGGACACCAAGACTGTAGTCAAGGATAACAAAACTACTGTGCTTTCTGTCGGCCCTGAAAAGGACCGTGTGAAGCTTGAAGAGCGTGTTTATGCTTTGGGTGTCACGTAGCCGGAGCTACGGCGGAGGTTCTAGCCGGACTAGCCTCTTTTCCGTGAATGGTCTTCTTTGTATATGCTGTTTTGCGCTGTGAAGTTGGCGTAGTCGAAAGAACAAGACTTATTTGAATTTAGAATTGAATTTTGTATTTTTGTCTTTTATCCTGGCGATCAACAATACTGCCTCACTAACTCGGCGACTTTCAATTAACTTCACTTCTATCGGCGGTTTGCCGGCGTGGCACTTGTCCGGCCAATTCTCCCGTAGCTAGGCACTATTCCGGCCAACGAATTCTTTTTTTTTTTTTTAGGCGGAAAAATGCATTTACGCAGACCTCTCGTTAGAGAAGGTACTGTGGGACAGAACAAGTCTGGCAATACCCACTAAAAGACCGCCCTCCCCCCAAGTAAGGAAGTCACTCTGGCTCCGAACCCAGGCACAAGAGTGTTTCAGCTGACCTCTCCTGAGATAGCGTTACAACACTCCTGTAGCTGCGTAACGGACAGAGACACTCCGCATGCATCACTCATCATCGTCAGCAGCATCTAGGGGCCGTTCCCTAATGACTGCTAAATCAATCTGAAACTCACTTAAATAGAAAAGAAGGCAAACAGGTTAGTGTCGATCGTGAATGGAGTCGCAGCCTGAAGAAACCTATGGCGGGTCGTCCAGGATAGCGGCAGGCCGGGGCCTACCATTTTCTGGGATGTTGAGTCTCCTGCAGATCTCAGCTATATGAGGATAGCCTGAGTTGCGTGCATCCTGAAACAGTTTAGTGGCACATCTTGTAGCAAAAACTTCTAGGGTAGGGATACCAGCTGACCCTAGAATGGTAGAGTTCCTCACGTACCATGGCTGATACGTGAGTCTGCTAAGAGCAGTAGTCTGAAGAGTCTATAATTTTTTTCCTGCTGGATTTGCTGGCAAGCGCCCACCAAGCGGTAGACGCGTACATCAGCACTGAGCGAACTATTAACAGAAAAATCGTTAATTTAGCTTTTACTGGCAGAGGGCTATGCCTGGCCAACAAGGGTGAGAGGAAACCCTGAATTTTCTTTCCTTCGGAGACCTTGTTCTGTAATTCTTCCGCACTTCGGCTTTTCTCCACTTTGCCGGCTCTCGGCGTTGTTCCAAAGTCCGAAGTTCGCTTGCTTCTTGGTGATCGCTTGGTGAGAGATGAGCTCGCTTGGCAGAGTCCAGGTAGGATCTGTTCCAGTTGAGTTGATGTGAAGAGCGATGTTCGCCTGCGGAGTCCAGGTAGGACCCGTTCCAGTTGAGTTGAAGAGATGAGTTCGCTTGGCAGAGTCCAGGTAGGACCTGTTGTTCGCTGGTCTGGTGGTCAATCCAGAGTAATATTTTGGCTTATTTCCCCGTATATATACAGTTCTCCAGCGAAAAGTAACATCTAGGTGCGAAACTGGCAAATTGGCAAGACCGTAGGCTTGGTGGAAGACAGCATCTGTTTAATAACAATGGCTGCTTATCTGTAACTAAAAATGACTTTATAGAAATTTTATGACTAAATTTTGAATAAATTTTGAGTGGGAATGAGATGGTGGATCGATGAAATACACTGGGATTAATTACGAAAGTGTGTGGCGTTTAAGAATAGAGCTTGGATTTTTGGATACTTATGGTGGTTCGTAAACCAGACATAAGGGACGTTTTCTTCTGACCTGCGCAGGTGCAGGATCAGTGATTATCTGTTTTATGTGTGTGTGTGTTGAGACCCTTCGGCTCTGTGTTTGACTCTATGTGTTAATTTTAGGATGAAGTCCTCGAGTGTGGGGATTTTGTGCCCTTGAGAGATGGTGACGTTCTTTACGTACCATGGGGAGTTGGTGATCCAACGGAGAGTTTTGTTCTGGAAGGAATCCAACTTTTTCTTCCAAGAAACAGATAGCAAAGAGTACCAAGCTGGAGCTGCGTACGTGAGTACCAGTCTGATATATGTTTTGTACATGGACAATCTGATACGAAGTGGTAGGGGGCTCTTGGCCTGAATGACTGGAAGGAGTCTGCCACCGACGGATTTAGCCCTAGACAGAGTTTGCTTGGCGTTATGGGACAGGTTTAATTTAGCGTCAAGCGTGATTCCAAGGTATCTGACTTTGCGGGTCCATGTTATGGGTGATTTATTTATAGTTAATTGGACTTTAGGAAATCTACGTAGTGGAGAAAATTGGATGGCTTGCGTTTTATCTGTGTTCACTGCAGTTCTCCACTTCCTGAGCCACGGCTGTAGGGCATCCAACTGTTGTTGAATGACCGACGAGCCGTATTCCAGGTTCAGAGTCCTGTAGTAGAACATGTCGTCATCAGCAAAGAGTCGCAGTGATACTTTGGGGATGACTGGAATATCGTTAGTGTACAGAAGGTACAGTAACGGACCAAGAACTGAGCCTTGGGGAACTCCTGCCTCGATGGGTCTAGAAGTAGAAAGTGTACCTTCGACAGCAACCTGGAACCATCTGCTGTCGAGGTATGAACTTATGAGATGTACATAGCATGGAGGAACTGGGCTGCGGGCTAGTTTGTAAAGCAGGCCTTCGTGCCATACTTTATCAAAAGCTTTTGATATGTCCAGGAAAACTGCAATTGATTGATTTTTATTGTTGCAGCCATCGGAAAGGTCGTTTAGAACTTTTACAAGTTGGAGTGTTGTGGAATGTTCCTTTCGAAAGCCAAATTGCTCAGGAAGAATGACGTCTTTGAGATGTTAGGTGCGAAATGTAACACCGGCAAATTACCGGGCAGCAAAGTTGCCGAGTTCCGAGCCACTGTAAAGGTGAGAAGTGTTGGCGCGTTCTTCAGTTCGCGTGGGGACTTAGAATATTTTCGTTAGAAGTTACGCGGGAGATTGTAACCTTCTCGGACGTAGTGCGATGAACGCCGAGAAAGTTTGAAGTTGTTGTTTCGGCCGTTTGAGCGGTGATATATTTAGATTTTGTTCGGCAAAAATTTCTACGTTTGCCACTAAATATATAACGTGACTGGGGGACTGGATTTACTGGGGATTATTGAGTTATTACGACAGATGTTTCGCGGGAAATAACCGAACAACTTTCCCGTAAGACGAGGTCTCGTCTGCGGGGAGAAGTTATACGGTAGAAGTGAAGAAGCCGTTCGCAGTGATGTCGCAGTGTCCTTGGCGGGAGAACGTGTCTACGTTTCCCAGACAGCTGCAGTGCGTGGTCGGAACGGTCCTTGAGAAATTTTTGGGGAAATAATGCTAGTGACTTTCTCAGAAGATGAG
The DNA here is from genome assembly GCA_018207615.1 of Philaenus spumarius. NCBI lineage: Eukaryota > Metazoa > Arthropoda > Insecta > Hemiptera > Aphrophoridae > Philaenus > Philaenus spumarius. Next base: position 473,862 of record JAGFPH010000500.1, read on the forward strand.
GTCTCAACTCCCGAGGAAAGTAGACGTAGATTATTGAAGTTTTCCTACCGATATCGTCGTGTCCTTGGCGGTCGAACATGCCTAGATTCGCCAAACAGATATTATACCGACCGGGGACGTATTAGAGTGAAGCTCTGAGGACGTTAAGGCGAGTTTTCCCTTAAAAGGCATTTACGGGAAAATCGCATGACGCTGACAGATGTTGGCCCTTTTGAGGGGCAAAAAGTTAAGTGAAGATTTTTATTGTTCGTTTCGCATGAAGTTTGGTTTCGCATAGAGAGTTGGCCCTTTTGAGAGCCAAGAAGTTTCTCGGTGACTAGATTTTTGTTTTTCCGCTGGACTGTATATACGATGCCGGGGAATCTCACGAAGAATTATATTATTAAAAATAAGAGTAGCTCCGCTACGACATAGTGAGCATAGTAGTCCTCTTCTTGTGTTCTTTGCACTTATGTCAGATGAATGTACAAAACCTTTTGCCAGGTGTGTAGCATAATTAAAATATGGTAAGAATGTAAATCATTGAGTTTTAAAATATTAAGAGATTTATAGTAAGGAGTAATGTGAACATTGCGTTTTAAACCAAAGATAAAGCGTATGCAATAATTCTGTACCCACTGCAATTTGTTAGCCAGCACCAATAACATGTCATTGACTAAAGTATCAGAATAATTCGACCACGCAGCTGAACCGCTGAAGTGAGTTGAGCTAATTTCAAAAATTAAATTTATATAGACTATGTTTTTGGGATTCAAACAACTATTTGGGAAATTGATCAACTCACGTAGCTGCTGCCAACATGTACCAAATATATTGCCATCGGTCACCAAGGTAAAAGCCGTGGATTTAATTCTGGTATTTTTACGGTATTTTACGTTTTGATTGTTTTTGGAGGAACCAGATGGGCTATAAAGTCGCGTTAAAAAACAAAATGTGCAGAATTATTTCATATGTCTATTTTTTTAAAGAAAACTTCAAAAATGTGTATTTCTAGTACAAAAATCTAAAAAAATGTTTACTTCCGGTCAAAAAATTGGTCAATATTTTTTGCTAACGAACTCGTCCAAAAGACTTAGAAAAACAACGTAGTACCAAATTTGGACCAAATCGGACGTAAAATGCGTCCGTTAGAGTGCGCACACATATAATCATAAAGTTACTTCCGGTCAAAAATTTTGTCTACTTCCGGTCAATTTTTTTGGCTAACTTACCAGTTTAAGCGACTCAGAAACCCAACGTGTGTACCAAATCGGACATAAAATGCGTCCATTAGAGTGCGCACACATACATACATAAATATATACATATATAATATATATGATTTTTAATGACACCCCAAAACCTGTTCTGGGGGCCATGATCGGTGCTCATTTGCTACTCCCGACCTTGAGTCTTACCATAAGGGCCACTGTAATAGCTCATTTTTCCTATGGAAATTCGCTAATAAGTAAAGTAAGAAAACATCAAGGATTTAACTAAGAGCACTCTAATTATTTGGAAAGGCAAGACGGTCTGGATTTTTTTAGTGAGTGCATCTCAGCGAAACCCAATTACATGTATAGACCCTCCACGTCAGTCTACTGTCTAAAACCAGTCCCAAGTCCTTTACTTTTCCATAATAGTCTAAAAAGTCTTTATCAAACTGTAGTCTAGGAAGTGTGTTTATATCTAGTTTGTTTAATATACGAGAAGATCCTAAAATAATTGGTTGACTTTTTTCACTGTTAATCCTCAATCCATGTCGTGTGCACTTTCAGAACTCTGTGAATGTAGTCATTGTGAATGTACGATGGAGTGTTGACTATTCTTCTGAGTACCTTTTTTTGGAAGTTTTAAATGATTGGTCTTCTTGGTGCAGCTCCATTGCAACAGCCCATACATCCAAACTGGTTTAGCACTTGCCTATAAATTAGCAAGTAGTTGTCCAGACTTAGCTGAGAATGTCGACCAAGGAGACAGTAATTTTCCTATATTTGATATTAAGTTCTTGCCTTTTCTTCTTTTCATGAGCCTTCCAAGTTAATTTCTCATCAAGCAACATTCCCGGGTACTTTACCTCTTTTAAATCTGGTACTGTTTCCGTGTTGATAGACACTGGAACATTCTCAACCCTCCTATTTGTGAAATTAATATGTTCTGATTTACTCTCATGTAGCTTTATTCGCCACATTTTTGGTCTACACATTGATCTTGTCTAGAGCTCTTTGCATTGTCTTTGTTACTTTTTCTACAGCAAGGGCGCCCATATGATATTTTGTAGTGGGAGGGCTAGACCGGGGTATGGTGATTAAGGAGTACCCTCCCCTCCTTCGGCAAAAGGGCTCCAGGGAAATGTTTGACCTCCCCCAGAAAGTAAATGTAAAATCAAGCAGCACATACCATTTAAAACATATTTTAGTGCTAATCTTTTAAAAGAAAAATTCCTAACTAAAATAAATAATATACGTATTTTCCTCTCCCTGGGAGCTAGGGGGGGGGGGGCCTCCTCTGCCCACAGAGTCTCCCACAGTCAGTGTAGCAGGTATAAGATCGGGCATAGAACATTACCTTGAAGTACCCCTGCTGAGATGACCTTGAACTCAGAATACGCACTTCCGTGTTTCACTCTGAAAATTCTATTTGTTAAATAATACTTTAAAATCTGGCAATATTGTAGAGGTAGATTATGTTGCAGCTTGAACTGTAGGCCTTCATTTCACACCTTGTCAAAAACCTGTATTAAGTCCAAGAAAATGCAATCGTATTCGGGCAATTGTTTATGCTGTAAGTCTCAATCAGTCCTAAAGATCCCAGTTTCTTGCATTTTTGTACTTAAAACGCCAAAACTACCAAATTTCCAAATTAACTTTTTTAACTGGTTTTCCAGTTTGGATTTCCTACAAGTTGGTTCTATAACAATTATGTTCCAATGTATTTAAGAAGAGCATTGGTCCAGTAACGCTAATGTATTTACATCCGTCAAGAATAAGGTACAAATCAAAAAGTGCAATACTTCCTTAGTAGGCACAATATCAAGCTCCTTCAAAATTATTGTAAATCTCGTAAATATTACCAAAACCATTGCCTGAAACTATTTTTGATTTCTGCAACCTTTAGCACAAAGCTGGAAAAATTGGTATTGTTGGTAAACAAATGCTTAACTTCCTTGGAAGATCACGTATCAAATCTATTCAAAGTCATTGAAAACCTAAATCTAACACTTATGTATAAAACAATTTTAGATACTATCAACCCTTACAGCAAAAGATGACTAAATTGAGGTAGAGGAGCAAAAAATGCAATACCTCTTTAGAAGTCACAATATCGAGCCCTTTCAAAACTGTTATAAGTTTTTTAATATTATCTAATAATATTAGCTTGTTATAAATATTATCAAAATTTGTATTTAAAACTTGTTCTAATGACTGCAACCTTTATAAAAATAGGTTGCGCAAGTTCTGGATAAATAGGTTTAAAAAATGAATAATTCCATCAGTAGGCATAATTTCAATCCTTTGAAAGTTATTGTAAACTTTCTAAAAATAATACCTAAAACTTTTTCTGAAACAATTTTTGATGTGACTACTGCAAGGGCAACCAAAATGAGGTAAGATACCGGTAATACAAAATCTATTCAAAATTGTTGTGAATCTTCTAAATATTACCAAAATTTTTTGCTTGAAACGTTTGATAACTTTTGAAACTGCAACCCTTATTAGGGTAAATAGGAATACTATATCTCAGGGGCTAATACATTTGCTTAAAGTCTAACTTATGAGAACTTCAAACTAAATAGTAGTAAATAGGGACATCCAAATTGTTCTACACAAATAGGCCTAGTTGAAAGGGACTTTTTAAATAATTCAAAAAATTGTATTTAGGGCTGTACATCGTTGCACTACTGTATTAAAGAATAACTAAAAGGTTAAACAAAACCCTCTGAGGTTGTAGTGTTAAAACCCTCTGAGGATGATGACCATGTCATCGAAATGTACGAGTACATAAGGGTAACGTATTAAACATAACTTACAATTTAGTTGTTTAGTTATTGTTTTTGTTCCTTGTTTTGTGGTCAGGTTTTTATTTAAATCAGTGTAAGTAAAAGGTTGTTTGTTTGTTTTTTATATTTGACAATATTACTGATATAGCATTTTTTTTTTTTTTTAAGTTACAGACATTGTTATTCATTATGTCTATACTCATGATGCATTATCACAAATTATTATATTTCTATATTAGGTGTACATATAAACCATAAATAAAAAAATATATACTGAAAATAAAAAATAAAAATAAAAATATATTCAATGTAAAAAAGATCTACTTTTACTGTATTTTTAGTGTCTGATAAGTCAATGCATAGCGGGATTGAGGCAAATGCCATCATGAGCCATTCGGCAGGGTGGAAAATTTAGATAAAAATTTGAATTAAAAAAATATATAAAATTAACACATACTTACTAACAAAATAAAATATGGAAAATATTTCCTTTTCAAAGTAGTCTGTGTCAGATCAATTATAGAATTACAATTATTGTCAATTACTGTCATTTGCCAGCAAGCATATGAAGTTACCATCTCTCTTATTTAAAAAAAATCGAAAAGATATATACAAAATCTGATTCTGGGACAGTTATTCACCATCATGGGAATTCTTATAAAACCTATTTATAAAATCCCAAACCACTCCTCAGACCCCCCCCCCCCCACCTCAAAAATCTTTAATGGCTTGTGATACATCAAATTGAAACTCTTTAAGAACCATGAATTTCTGTGGTAAGAAAATAAATATCTGCTAATGCAATCATCACTGAGCTCAAATCATTTTATTTTTTTTAATTATTTTCTCTTTTTTTCTAAAATTTTATAAAGATAGGTTATAAAGAAAGTAATACTTTATTAAAAAAGTTCAATATTTAAGATTGGAAAAATTAACATAGATAACATAGAGTTTACCTGATCATAGAAGATAACAAAGAACTCAGCCTGATAAGAAAAATAAATAAACGGTACCAGGAATTGGCACATACTTTATCACAAACATACTTAAATTACTTAACAAATTCACTGTGACTTTATAATTGCAGGTGGGGTAGGAGGGGTGTTTTATTAAAGTAGGAGATTAACTAATAAATATTATTATTATTATCTAGAGAGAAAACTATTCGATCAATTTAGAACAAATTTGCACCAAACACATCAAATTAGGCCTGTATAGATGCACGAAAAAAGGTTTTGAAACATTTTGAAAACAGCCCCTTTTATGGCCAAAAACCCCCAAAAATCAGTTATTATTATTATTAGCTAAACGAGAATTTTTAGAAAGATGCAGTTTTTTTGCATATAGTAGGGTACATTAAAGGCTACAAATAATCCAAATTTTATCAAAATCGTTAGAGCCGTTTTTTTTATAAAAAAAAATAACTTATTTTTTGGGGGTTTTTTTGCCAAAAAGGGGTTTGTTTTCCAAAATTTTTCAAAACCGTTTTTCGTGCATCTATACGGGCCTACTTTACATGTCTGGTGCAAATTTGTTTGAAATCGATCAAATAGTTTTCGCTCTAGCTTTGTATACATACAGACACACAGACATACAGACAGACATTTTGTAAAAACTACTTTTTTGGAGGACTCAGAGGGCCCAAAACGGATATTTCCACAAAAATCTCAACATCGATTTTTGTTTGCGATGTTCATTTGGTATACTACACTTTCACTTTAATTTCTTTACTATTGGCCTGAAGAAATGGTTGGTGTGGTTCTAGGTATAATGTGAAAATATTAGCAACTTTTATTTTCTTACCACAGATATTCATGTTTTATAAAGAGTTTTAATTTGATAGGTCACAAGTCAAATGTGTTCATTACAAATTGTTGACATGGGGTGATAGGAGTTGGATTTGAGGGATTTTGCAAATAGGTTTTCTAAGGTTCTCATAAAATATTAATAATTTTCCCTAGAACAGATTTCCGTCTTTTGAATAATATAAAATTATAAAATTAACTTACAAAATAAAATTTTTGACAAATTATGACAAATTTTTAAGATTAATGATGGTGATTTAGTATGATGGTTGGAATAGTGTTGGTTAAAAGATATATCAAGGAGGAGGATAGCCGAGTGGTAGTGGAGTGGCAATTTTGCCAGGACAAATAAATGGAAAACATTAAATCTGGCCCTGAGACCATAAAAGTTAACTCTAAACAGATCTATATTTATAAAAGTTGAGTTATGACAATGGTTAAATTAAATTACAATGCTTTGATCTAAAACTGTATTTTAATGTATTATTGGTTTACCACGTTCACCTTATTTTTGGTGTTGACATTTTTTAATCCTTCATAATGGGTAGCTGTATAGTATCTGAAATATTGGCTGTATTCAACATACAGAAACTAGTGATGCAGTCGATCTCTGTAGATTGAGAACATATAGAAATAAGTTATTATTAATTAATAAGAAAAAGAACAGAAAGCACCATCAATTACAACCATTGAACAACATAATAATAATTTATTATGCTATTATGCTTGATAGCAAAGCATTGAATAAATTTTCTTTTAAAGTCAAATAAAACAGTAACAGTTAATACACAAAATAAAATACCATGATTTCATTGAATCAGCAGTTTTATTGCACTGACCCTCCTAAGTGAAATTGTAACAAATGTTTTAATAAACACGATGTGAGTGGGAAAATATATATATAATCATTATATATTGTAAACGTAAAGTCTGACATTGAAAATGTAGGCTACTTTACACAAATATTATTTTTATTGTCACTTATACTAAAATAATTGGTGTAGAAACATCAGTAGTCATTATTTTTATGTATATAATTTCTTACACTCTTGATTACTCTTAGTTTATTATTTCTAAAGATTACAGACAACAGAAGTTTATTTTAGTTATTTAAACGTTTATAACTCTCATGAAAATCATTTATATCATTTATTCGTAATAAATTTAAATCATGGATGGAACAAAACAACTTCTCTAAATTTTCAAATATCATTTTGTCAAATTATTTTTGATTATTAATTAAGCCTATGAATTACCAACTTTTAATAAAAAGTATAAACAACTTTATACAATTTGTATAGTGGGCTAGGTGTGATATATAGAACATTTTTGCAATAATTGTAAAAGCATAATTAAATTAGTGAGTAGAAAATTTAATGATGGTTATATTTGATATATTTTTTGAAAAAATATGAATATTAAAATTACTATAACCGGTTTTCTTTGTGGTTAAAAAGGAAATACATTTTAGTTGTTAAAGTCATTGTTTATATTATATTATATATATCATATATATTATAAAGAATATATATTATATTCTATTTTCAAAAACACCAGTAAAGCATTATGGAAAGTGGTAAAAACAAATCTGAAAAGTAATATCAAGATACAAATTGATTATTATTCAATCAGAGTAGTTTAATAGATTAACTAGTTGCTTCTGACCTTAGTGAATATTTTTCATTTGTGACAGTTAGTTTGCTTCATAAAGTTATAGGATGAAGGTTGAGGGCTCTGTTAATTACTCTTTTTATAATATTGTTATTTCTGATTCAATGATTCTTTTTCCTGTTAGTAATAAAAGAAACATCCTGTTTAAGATATTGAAAGTAGTAACTAAAGTTATAAACAAAATCCTGTGTGGCATGAATGACATTCCTGATTTAATACTAACCCTAGGGCCGGAGGATCATTTTTTATTGCCAAAGTGAACCATGCCACATACCAATATACAGTAGAACCACGATAATTCAAGCTAATTGGGGCTGACTGTACCTCAAACTATACAAAACTAAGAATATGCAGAGAAATTTACAAAAATAAAGATGAATGTATTTTTTAATGTTTTAATTTTAGTCAAAATATTAGAACATTTAATAGCGGGAAATGTTTTGATTGTATCTCTATTACGGCGGCGCCATTCCCCTACAAATACTTGACCAACACCGTACTCAGCTGCAAGTTTCTTCAAAGTTTCACCATTGTCTAGTCTTTTCAAGGCCTCTAATTTTTTTAATTGGCACTTAAAAAAATAAGTTTTTTTTTTTTTTTTTTAACTTGCTTTTAGCTTTTCCGCTCATCGTTACAAAAACGCAATCAAAATTAAAACTTTTAACAGGAACAGTAAAGAATGCATTCACTAATCAATGTTACAACACCGATATGCGTAGAGCGCGTACTTCCATGAGAACTGACAGTCTATTGAAATTGAACTATTTTTAGTTAAGAAGAGGAGGAGACAGTCAAGTATGGGATATATGACTGAGCTGACATCGGCATCGGCGAGGCCATAGCCTTCTCTAGAGAAGGCTATGGCGAGGCCCAATGTTGACTAATTGGGTGGTGGTTGACCTGTGAGTGGGTGTGTCACTAAGCCCGCCAAATGAACACAAGCCACCCACTTCGGTCTCTTGTCACTTTCAAAAGACTAGTTGGCATTTTAAACGTTCAACAGGGTGGCGGTAAACAAAGTAATTTTTAAGTAGCGCTACAATCGATGTTTTAAAAGGTTAAAATAGTAAAAAAAATCTGTATTTTAATTTTGCAAACACAGCTCGAAATACCCGGACCCTCGAACTACTGTGACTCAAATTATCGAGGTTCTACTGTACCATTATCTAACTTCTGAATTTTCTTTAAATTTGTATTTCGTGTACACTTTCTTAACAATGTACTTATACAAATTTATTTATATTTCACACAGTTTAAGTTTTACAGAAACTTTTTATGATTTTTTATTTGGTGACATTTAAAATTTAAATAATGAGCATTCTGTACTTGAATGTTTGTGATTCCAGTGTAGTAATCAGACTGGATCTATGAATATGATCAAGAAATTGGCAACTGAATTAATTGAATTTTGTGCTTGCAATGGCAGTATTTTGACATTAAATGTTCATTGAATATTGTTAAATCTGTATTCATTAATTTCATAAGTAGAGGAAGACTACTATTATAAATGTTAAAGACTTTAAATCTAATATCAACACAATTTTTATAAGCAGCCCGTCTGTTTGTCAAAAGTTCAATACAATTAATTTTGTATGCTTTAAAAACAACAAAAGAGTTTCTATAACATATCTACTGTGAAACACTATAAATATGTTTTGTACATTGTATTTTGTATTTTATTTACTTTATGCCAAAAATATTTGGAGAAATCCAACAAGTAATAACATTGTTGTAGTCAAAAAAAAAATTCTGAGGAGGACAGATTCATTTTTAGGTAATTGTACTTTAGTACAAAACATAACTAAAAAAGTATTTGGGCTTATATAATAATTTTAACATTGAATAGCCTAGAACATAATATTGGACTTACTCCCACCAAAACTTATAAGAGTATTTTAATGTCTTAGTTTGATTTATTCAATAATGAAAGCAAAATAACTCAATAATACAAATCTAGGCCTGTGGCCTGTGTCCTTTTTTCTTCCTTTTATAATTGAACTAACTTAATAATTTTGTATTATAACTATCAAAAATATAATACACAGTACACTAATACTTAAAGGTTCTGGGGTTTCCACAAAACAAAAGGTATGATAATTTTGTGTACATGAACCTGAAAAATGAAAATATTATCTATTATTCAGAATTACAGATTATGTTTTATCCTGTTAAAAATATTTAAAAAATAGATGCTATTTTGAAATCGCAATATTATATTTTAATGACAAGAATAATAAAACAAATCATTTGCTTATTTAGATTTTAAGTTTTCCTGGCTTCTTCATCCTCATATCCAAGACACTATCAGTGTGTAGACAAATGTGCCTGTCTATAAATTTACTTTAGGATGTTGTTCACTGCAAATATGTTTTCAAGCATCAAAAGGTTGAAAAAAAAACTTTCTTCTAAAGCTGTCTTTATTGTATCGTTGCTGCTACTGTACTCAACACATTAAAAACTTCTGTTTACCCTTTAACGAACATCTGTTGATCACATTTACCTATAGAAGATACAAAGTCTTATGGTAAGTCAGTCTCCTTATTATTTATTCAAGTTCTTCTCCTCAAGTTCATCTTCAATATAACTTCATATTTTCTTTCATCTTTGAGCTTTACATATTTTTTTTAATTAAACAGCATACATATCCATCTTTGTGAGTCAAGGACCTACTATTCATATCTTGGAAGAGAAACTCTATGTAGAGAATAAACAATGTCAACCTAAAATATTATTGAAGTCCACTTGACTTGTGGTTCTGTCTATAAATCTTTATATATTTTGGTGACTGAATTATTTGTTAAATAGTTAATATGTTATGTTAAGTTATAATATAGGTTCAAACTAAAGCTGAAATTTCAGTGTGTTGTCTGTTGCTCTTAGTTAAAACTTATTTGTCATTTTGATGAAAGTTAATAAACTATACGTCTTAATGTTGTTTGTTAATATACTTTTGCTACAAGAATTAAGTTTGCCAGTTTGTCATCAGCAAAAGTAAATAAATCAAAAAATCAATTTTAGTCGTGTTTATTTCAACATTAACGAGGTTCCTATAATGACTCATACAATATTTTAAAACAAAATTGTGATTAAAACAATGCACATCATTTTACGTATCAAACATTTAATCTGTGAAATAAGATAAAACTACTTTCCACAAACAAAGTAGTGTCACATTATCAGTCAAACAATTATATTATAGCTTAGCTAACAATAGCTTACATACATTTTGATAAATTACAGGAGAAACAAAAAAACTGCTTATTTTCAAGTATATATAATTTGTATACAATGCTATTTTTATTTTTTTAACATTTTGGATACTTTTTACTATAGAGGTAAAGAAATTTAAGTTAATAAATTTACTACCTTAGTTAGGAGGATTCTTTATTGAGTTGCAGATAGGCGGTATTGGATCTTAACGAATTACAGATATGATTTATTAGCCTGTAAATAATTGTAGTCAAGTGGTATTGTCTTCACAGACACTTAGTAGTTCGGAGGGTTTTTTTATGTAAAAGCTCTGTTGATATGCAGTATTTCTCAGTAGTCTGCTTTGTGTATTTAGGATGATCTGTTTTCGTAGCAATAGTCCTGTTACCTCTAGGGTTGTTGCCGTAAACATTATATTAGTGGATGTGAAACGTCCGGCAGAAAACTTTGGAACCGAAAAGTCAATTTTGTTAAAAATGTCAGGCCGATTGTTTGCTAGAAAAATATCATTAGTAATATCAATAATAAAGCTATATTTTACTTTTCAATTTGAAAATAACCACCGAGGTTTTTCGCCTTTAAACCAAAAAAAAAAAAAAAAATTTCAATTTGAAATATTTAACATAAGAAGCAAACAAAATATAGGGATGTAAGTCACATCTCCTCCAGGCTCCATTTTCTCTACACAGCCTTGCACAGAATGTATATATTATGAAATATCATAGGACATTGTCATTGACATATGTGTACCGTACTCTAGCCAAAGTTACAAAAACATATTTCGAAATAATTGAAGTTAAAGTTTAAATTGTAATAATTATTGTTAAATGAAATTGCAATTTTCCAATCTTTAGTGTACAGTAAGTCTTAACTTTAAATTCCATACTAAAAGTAACTTATATGTTTTATTTAGGCGTTATAAATTAAATAAATGAAGGTTCCAAAAGTGAGCCAAACACATGTAATTTTTTTATAAAAATTAAAATATTTTGTCACAGTGAGTCAGCTCCACAAATATTTTTCTTCCTTTTATTTTAGTGGGAATAAGATATATAGTAACTAGATAGAAACAGTACGGCCAAGTGAGGTCTTGTTTCCTATTGGCCGGCAGCGATATTTATCCTAAATTCTTATCTGTTTATATTATATTTGTTATATCTATTTGCACGAAATAACAGAATACACTTTTTAAGAAGAAACAAAACTTTTATTATTATATTTCAATATAAATATCAAACTGTAACAATTAACAATTTTCACATGTCATCTTTTAAATTATATATCCTACATGTTCACATATACAGTTTATGAGTGTATTATGTATGATTCTAACTTATATATATATGTTATTTTGTATCTCTTTTTATATATATTCATGTTTTTCCCCCTGTAGTTACTATCCCCATTACAATTATTAAGTTACTGTTCTCCCATTGGTCATTACATGTTTAGACAATCCCCCCTACTAAGACTCTGCCTATATATAGTTAAGAACCATGTAACCAAATTAGTTATAAGTTTGTAACCATCGCTGATGATGATGACTTGGTCATCGAAACGCGTTTGAATTACTAAACGTTTTTTATGAGAAACTGTGTTCTGTTTTTATTTATATACAGTAGTGTTATTTCTCATAAGTCCAGTTCAAGTTTAAATTTTATTGTAACAATTAAATCGCATGTTTTTCCCTTTATAAAAAAAAAACAAATAGGTGATTTCTCTTGCAATTAGAAAGATTACCCTAATTCTTTACATTATAATTCTCTAAATGTAAATTCTCAGAATGTACAGTAAATTATAATTCTTGGATGACATTACTTTTAGGATAAACATGGCGGCCACTTTCATATGACCGCACTGTGTCTATCTAGTCACTGTAGGAAGATAGTGCCACTAGTGCCCCCTGGTATTAAATGTTGATTAGGTGGTTTAGAAAACTCATGGTAGGTAGGAGCACCTGTCGAGAAATCCTTATATAATTCTGTAAGCGAAATTTTAGATTCAAAATTGTAGGAATTTGGTAAATCGGAGTTTGATGGGAGAGGTATCAAATTAAAGGTATCGATTCAAGGAACGAGGGAAAAATATAAGTTTTTTCTAAAATTAAAAACTAAGGGGTTTTTGAGGTCCCCGAAAGACGAAAAATCCCCATAAGAAATACATGAAAATTTAAAAACGTCTGTTTTGTTTACATTAAAACACTTGGTATTAAATAAATAAATTAAAAACATAAGTGTGATTTTTGGAAGGTTGTATGGCTGTTCTATTACCTTTCATACATTTATACTAATATTATAGTTTGTTTGTTTGCTTGTATGTAGGGTGTAATCTCTGGCACTACTGAACCGATTGAAAAAATAGTTTTACTTATAAAAAGCTACAATACCCTGAATAACATAGGCTATAATTCATTTCGATAAAAACCTTTTTTATTTCAATTTTGTAAATTTAGTCGGAAAAATTCTTAGGTTAGGCCTAGAATGATAAACCATCACATTTATTACCATAGCGACCAATTGAATAAAATAACAGATAATATAGCTGTTTGCTCCAATATTTCCATTAACAGCTGATTTCAAAATTTGAAGCAATTATTTTTGTATTTCTAGCTTTTAGGTTAGGGTTTAAAAGTGTAGACCTGAGCCTTGCTGGTTCTTTTTACCATTATTATAACTGCTGTTATCAAATATAAAAAATAATTTTATTTGAATATTTATCATTATTTATCATCATAGTTTTGAGGTTATTATTAATATACAACTTTATTATAAATAATTCGACCACGGAGATGGACCACTGACGTGAGTTGAGCAAATTTCCAAAATTAAGTTTATATGCCTATGTTTTAGGGTTTCAACCAACAATTTGAGAAAGAGGTCTACTCACGAAGGCGTTGAACAGCTATTTGTGTGTACGCATCTACGCAATATTATTATATTAGTAGAATTTGTTTGCGCGACAACTTTGAAAACAATCGATTTGTTGTGAAAATTTTGATTTATTTTTGATACTTGAATAGTGGAGGGTTAATATTTTGGACTATAAATATTATGTAACTATTGTATAATTAATGTTTTATATTTTTTTAATTCTTAGGGATCTGTTTACATTTTTAATAGACTTCTCATAAGTAATTAAAACACATTATAGTATTTTTATTCTCGTTTGGCGGAAAATAATATAATGGTGGCAGCACTGTACATCTTGTAAATAACAGAAAACAAGTGAACAGTGAACAGTGAGAATCAGTATTAGTGGCTGTGTATGTGTAACAGGAACAGTAACAGACAACGACAACAGTGTCAATCTGTCAATATTCAACATGGCTTCTCCTCGACCGAAATCTCCTAGACCTCCAGTATCAGCAAAAAAAGAAGAAAAAGGGGAATCGTTTTGGGAAAGAGTAGGGACGATAGGAAGAAAGAAAAGAATTAAAGAAGGTAATTTGCCTAATATTTGGTATGTATTGGTTAAATTCAAATAAGTGTTTTAACATATGCCTCTATTCAAGGATATAACCTTATTTGGCGATTTGTTTATAGCTCTTAGGATGGGCGTATTCATATACTGTCATAATTATTTTTAGTCCTAAACACTGCCATTTCAGTATATTTAATGTATATAAGTTTTTCTTGACTGAGTTTGTTTTTAATTATTTTACTTGTTGAAATAATTAAATCTAAACATTAATGTTGCTTATTCCTATGTATCACAATTAATAAAATCTGTACGGTACCTAAAACCTATACCTGATTAATTTCCATACAATTATATTAGAAACCTTTAATTCATTTATTGCTAGGTCAACAGTTCATGTTGACAGTCATTTATGGTGTATGTATAAGTTAATGAACTTTCTACTTGTCATAAATTCAAATTAGTAAGACTCAGAGCCATTTTAGGTTAGGTATGTAAATGTAAAGAAACTTATGTAGGAGTAATTGATATTACTTTATTAAGTCAATACCAGGCAGGATTACAGATGATGTTTTGTATAGGCCCATACAATTTCATGTACCGGTAAGTAAAAGGATAATTATTTCTGTATGTTTAATAGCCTTTATGAATTTGTTTACAAAAACGGCACCATGGTATTTTTTTATGAAAAACATGTCAACACATTCCATATATCTAACCTTATGCTAGAATGGAATGCCTAACCCATATTTTTCATGCAGGCGGTTAGGTTTTCTAATTTGGATTTTTTTCTTTGAAATAGCCTAGATGATATCGTAGATGATAGGCCAATAATGTATCTCTAATGCAGAAAATCATTCCTTGGTACTTATGTATTATACGAAGGCCTGCCACTATTTTTAGATGTTTTTTATTAGGTCTACATACCCTACTATTTTTAGACGTTTTGAGATTTAAAAAAAAACTAATATAAGTTAGTAACATCTATTACGTAAGTTGTTTTGTATTGCAACAAAAATGCAAGCATTATAAAAAAATAGCCTGAAAGGTACTAACCTATAGTCTTCAGTTCCGGTACAAACTTTGTACAATGAAGTCGGAACCATCGATGTATAAACAAACACACTGGATCGCTGGCTGCGTGTATTGAATAAGGTCCGGCCGGCCTAGCCGCTTCCCCCACCACCGGTGGGACAGCAACAACACATGAAGCATTCAAAGCTAATGCAACGCCCACAAATGTTTTAATTTATTTTGCTCAGCTTCAACATTATTTGTAAAATAATCATTCTAATTTCTAAACAATATTTAATTGTTATACAGTATGTAACACTTATTTTTCTAGTAAACTAGTGGACCCAGCAATGCTTCGCTATTGCTTGATTTAATTTAAAAGTCAGTAAAGTTATTCCATTGCATTAGGCTACATCTGACTTAAGTGATCGAATTGCAAAATGGTTTTTATGCCACAAGAATATACTACACAAGTTTATATTTACAGTTTGTAAACCTTTATAGGTAATACAGTAAACCTTTTGTTTGTTTTTACCCAATCTAAAAAAACTTATAGTTGTGATGAATTGTAAAAAACCTGATTCTAAATTAGCCCAATTGGTTTGAAATAAACGTGTTTTGGTTCATTGAAGGCCTAACCTAAAATTATGTTCAGTTTTTGATGCAAATCAGTTGTTTTATATACCCTAATATGTAACAACCAATGTTTAAATTGAATTAAAATATAGTAAGCATTTTTAGTTCATTTTTGTTTTTATTTACTTTAAGTTGGCCAATCTAACCTAAAAAGCTGTTGGTTTTGAAAAAATAATGAACTGATTACAAATTTGCTAGTAAAGTTGCTATGGTGTGTTTAGTATCATATCACCGCATTATCGATTAATCGATCGATACCTATTTATCTACGATCAGATCTAAGCTATGCGCTTTGCATCATTAGCATCGTACATGTCAAGACCGTTCTGTGAACGATCGGCACTTTTTCTTTCCTATTCGAACTACTACAATATCAAGACTGGTCGGTCGGCGATCTACATCTACTTCGTATGTTCTTTAACATTTGAATGCTATTCAATCTATTTTTAATATACTTGTTTCTTAACGAGTCAAGCAGTGCTCAATTATAATTTTACGACTCTAAACTTAATTACCAAAACGACGATACGACAATCACGTAACCTCAAGAAATCAGGCTCCCTGTGCACAGTGGAGGTAAGACAATCTACACGGCCAAAGAAACTCAACTTGGTAAGTTCCTGCAATTCATATTATTATGGTAATTCGTCTTATAATTATACAGTCCACTTCTTAAGATAAAAATCCAGCAAAAGACAAAACATGGTGTTACTAAGCATTTTATACGAACAGCTGATTTTGTGCGCTATGGTCTTGAGTCCATACAAAAGAGGCTGTTTAGTTTTTTCTAAATTTGAAACTTTTTCGGAAAACTTTTCAAATTTTTCTTTATATCTTTTCAAAAAAGTGTTTGACTTAGAATTATTTGAATAACAAAAGTGAGAACAAATAGTCTTGTCCATACAAGCTATACGAGAAGGATGCGAAAACTCCTATGTCTACCAATGTTAAAAAGTACGTTAGGGTTTAAATTCAAACGTAGGATGAGAACGTAATAACAGTCACTTTCCCACGGCCCTACACAACAAACTGTTCAAACAGAATATTTTTGGTTTACAGTTAAAGTTAGCTTGAAGCATTATCTTTATAAAGATACCAAAATATCTCTAAAAATAGATTGTGGTCACACAGATATCACTTGTAATAAGTAAGGCTGTTTATTGGTTGGAAAACTGACCAATTACAAGGGTATACAAACCGCTCAATAACTTCCCACCTATTTGTCCCAATTTTCGATTGGATGGAAGTTTTGGATAGGGGAAATTAAGAATCCATCGATATGTAGGTTTAACTAAGAAAACCTACTGGGCGGGCTGTATAGATTGACGAAAGTTGAGTTATTTCGTTATGTTTTGTATATGGATATTCTGGCACCGATTAATTTGTAGAAAACTAATAAACTGCAACGATGATTACGTATGTAATTATACGTTTTAGAAAGAAATTGTAAATACAAAAATTAAAGTTTGAAACATTACCTTTCCAATTGTGTTTGTCTTTTTGAGATTTTTAGTGGGTCAAATATTTAATGTAATCACGTGTTACAAATGTGTTGTCATGAACACACGTTTCGTGCGATCTGCCAGTTCTAGGGTTAACTGTAAGTCGAATTTAAAAACTACTATTTTGCGGGTAGCAAATTAAATTTTCAACAAAATTGTATTCTTGATTTTTTTCCGTATCTCAAACGATAAGCTTACAAAATGACCGTAAAATTCAAATTTGTAAAAAAATCGTTCAAGTTTTTGTATTTCAACCATTTATTCAACACGTTTATTCTAAACCAATTCAAAAGTGTTCCATAGCTTTTTTGTATATAAAGGTTCAAAGAATTCATATATGCCAGTTTTGCCAGTAAACAAAATGATTATAGTAAAATTAACAAAGAAAGTTATTAGCTCAAGAAACAAGCATGTTTAGTAACGAAAGGAAAAAGTTCAACTTTAGGCCTATATAAAAATAGTAAACATTTTTTGTAATTTTTTACATAAATGTAAAAAAGTTTCGTAATTTAGTTCTAAAATAGAACTGTATAAAAATATTGATCAATTTCAAATTTCTTATTTTGAAAACACCAGTTTTTATGTTCCTACTACAAGACTGCTAACTAAACTAGGCCTGTTTTGAATAGTAATTTACGAATACTATATCCTCTGCCCAAAAATGACATATTATTATAAAACAGTGTAGAGGATAAATCAAAGAAATTTGAACTGTATACAACAACGTGTATCACTGTCCATCTATCACGCTGCCCACCGCGGGTCTAGCCCACCGGTGGAGGGGGAAGCTCGACGCCGGCCGGCTCGTTTCTCGAACCTTTCAGACTACTCAGCGCGCAATCCAGTGTGTTTATACATCGATGGTCGGAACTCACTCAGTGACAAATTTTGTTCAAGTGGACTTTTTATGCTTATAGTGGTCTTGTGTATTGTGGACGAAAGGAAATAATTTAATTTCAATTTGAAGATTTTAATACCAAGGAAGAAACGGGCCGCATGATATGAATCTTTGCCCAGCCATATAAGGCTAAAGAGAGGGGGGGAACCTATAGTCGTAATAGTCATAGCTGGTGTGCTACAAGCCATTGCTGACAACTCACTAACGAAACGCCAAACGATCGCCGGCCCGAATACTGATGAGTGCTGTGACTAAAGACTATAGGTTAGTACCTTTCAGGCTTTTTTTTTTAATGCTTGCATCGTTAAAAATTAGTGGCCTCCTTATAATACGTAAGTACTACAGAACAGAATTTCTTCTGTCGTGAAGGCTCTAATTCTGTGATAATTATTTTAATGATAAGGGTTGCATTGAAAATGTTATATACCTTCATTATATGTTAATGTTTTAATATCAAATAACTACCCTACATAGCCTACTCTTGACCCTCCAAGTGCTGACTATATTGCTCTTTAGAGCTAAGGGTTTTTTTGGTTCCGTGCATGCTTATTAACTAAATCATTATAAAATACTCACTAACCAACCGTAAAGTAAGACTTATTATACATAATTTTAATCACAATTATATGCTCTTTACAGTAAATAGCTTTAACAGGCTTGGCTTACCTTATAATTTTTATCCTTTTATTTTTTTGTTGACCAAAGTAGAAATTAAAAAAAAACATTTTTGTGTTCTAAAACCACTCACTCAAAATATGTAAAAAAAGTAATGTAAAAAATCCAATATAGACAAAAGTTCCTCAATTTTATGTAGAATAGAAATATACATAACACTACTACTTTGCTGTAAAAAAAACTTTTTGTCTTTAAAAAATGACTTTTCTGTACAAAGAAAAAAAACTTGCCTCTAAAGATATAAAAGTACTATCTAGGTCCAATATGTATAGTTTTAATTTGTTATAAAGGAATAACATACACATTATAAATACAAGAAAAAAAGAAGAAAAAAATATTTACAGTTCAAAGTCTCTATAAGTCACTATTTCCAAACGCACCTCTAATAGCACTTGAATTGCTAAGTTCACTCATAATTACTTCAAAAATGAATAAACATTTACAAAAACAAATAAAAATAAACTGATCTAAACTGAAACTAAAAATGAATAACAACTAGTGGATAAGCAAACAAAATCTGAGTTCCGAGCATCTATCTACACGTACTACACGACTCGATAGTTGATTTGACAACTCTGCCGAAGGTTTGTTTGAGTCGATATCGCTATGAAATTCTGAATTATAATAAAGTGACTTTTTCCAAACACAACCATACATAAAAGTATCCGATTGTATTAAAAATAGTGGCGTCGTACACATTTACAAAATGTGTTAGCACTTGGAGGGTTAAAGACATTGTACTTCTACTAGACCTTTACCATTTCCTGATAGATCAAGCTAAGCTACTTGAGAAACCAGAAGATCACATTTTGAAAATATCCAAAATAATCAGACAATGCTCTTTTGTAATTGATCGTGAACAAAGTGTGGTTAATTAAGGTAAGTTTTTGTTTCTATGATAAAGTTCAATCGGGAATCTACTGTACACTACATGTTTAAATCTGTGAACTGGGTCATTCTCTGCTAAGTGGCAAATTTGTGTTACACAACTAATGCTCCGCTGTTAAAACTCCGAGAGGTGCGGCGTTTTAAATATAGATAGAGGGTACTAGGTAACACCTGATCCACCATTTAATAACATGTTTTTATCCGTTTAATCACATTTTTTAAATCATTAAAGTACCAATTAATTTCTCTGTACCGTGGCATGTTGTAACCCTGATTTCACTACTTTGTCGTTATATGTTGAGGCTTTCTTCAAGTCCACTATAATGATTTTTTTAAATGATAATGCGTGTGATATTCCTGCAGAGAAGGGAGACAGCATTGACATAATTTATAAGTCTACTGACGAAAATACTCAAAGCATTAAAGTCGTGTGATCAGAATCAATTCTTTCAACCGTATCACTTTTTGAAATCGGCGCCAAAATGGAGTGAGTGACTTCAGAGTGGATAGCTAAGGTTGACAACCCTGCTCATCACGTGATCCTTAAACCACGAGGACCTCTTGACTGTAGAACCTCAGTTTGCCAGTTGTTGTATGACTTTTGTGACCTAAAAGTTCCGTTTCTCACCACAGACGCCTCGAAACCGTGGACTTCCTAACTTCAAATAGGTAGCTGATAAAATTATCATTATTGCATTAAAATTTGGTGGTTCGGGAGTAATTTACACCAGTGTTTTTCCCTAATCTCTAAGCTTCAACTAAAGGGTCATAACCTCTCCAGAACCTAAAATTCTCTCTACTGTGGTTCTCTCAACCGTGGTCCTAAACCTGCCACGGTAGAAAGAAATACAACAGGGTGGAGAGAAAATGTCCTGTTCCGGGATATTTTTACATATTTTACACAGTAGAAATCTACTATCAAAAAACTCTGTCAGTGAAACCGCCTCTCAATCATTTTGCACACTTTCAGAATACAATGAGCATGGACCTGTCGCTGTATGGACGCATCTTTAAAATGTTTTTGAATTCATAAAAAAAGAGCTGCCCAAAGTCAATGTGCTCCATTTTTTCTACGACTGTCCTTCAACACAACACAGAAAGAGGACCCGGCCCTACAAGCTCGCTACATGGAACTACGGAGCTCCTGGCCACGGGAAAGGAGCTCCAGGTAGTATTGGAGGGTGTCTCAAATGGACAACCGACAGGGTAGTGAAGACTTGGTAGTGATTTTAGTGACTTCCAAACCTTCATTGACGTTTCTGCAATCCCACACAAGAAGAGTGCTACTCGCTATAGTTGAGGAAGATGATGTTACCACTTTGGCTGCGATGGTCCCCAACAAGTTACCTCCTTTTCTTGGAATGATAAAAGTTCATCAGGTAGTTTTTTTAGCCTCAACTCCAGACATCCTCAAGATGAATTCGTTGAGCTGCTTTTCCTGTTACAATTGTGAAAAACACAACCTCGTCATTCACAAACTACCTTCAGAGTTAAGCTCCGAGCCATCATCCCCTCCAATTATTGATGATGTTGTGATAATGGCAGAAGATGACCCTGATGATACACCAGCTTCGGTCATCGATGAGTCAACCCTCACCCCTGATGTCTTTCTGCTGGTGAAATTCTCTTCTTTGGGAAAAAATCAGAGTACCAGCTTGCGTTATTCTTATGTGTGCTGCATCGAAAAAGTCACATCTAACGGAGACAATAATGTAAACGACATCCAGGCTTTTCAAAGCAGTGGTTCTAACCGTGAATTTGTCATAATTGAAAATGATGTGAGCCAGATTACTAAAAAAGACATTCTTGAGGTTTTGCCATCCCCAACCACGATGGTGAAAATGAAAAATCTTTCAAGTTTTTGCTAGCCTAAGTCAATAAACGTTAAAGAAAAACTTTAGTTGTCTGAGTGGCTCCTTCACAACTTTACAACGGCTGGACTAGTAATATCCACTTGATTATTATTTCATAGATTTTTATGTCCATTACCTTTTTCAACCAAAGATTTATTAACATTTTAAGTATGATGTCCACTTAAATTGTAATTTCATGCAGATGTTACCCCTGCATTTAGTATCTTTGTTAAACAAGTTTTTTTCTACTGTTTCAGTTAATGATTTACATAACTTTTCCTACAAACAAAAACATTGCTTGTAGTTTATTGTTACGTTAAAAATGGTGATATTTTGTTCTAGTTTTCAATTTTTAGCGATCTAAATGTTTTTGAGAGAAATATTTAACTGGTTGCTGTTTTCGAGTTTTCAATTCATATTTGGCCTTACTTTGATAACCATAAGAAAAGTTGAAATGTACTCTTGAAATAACCAATACATCTAATTAGAAAGAATAAAAGTGTTTTTTCTCAACCGTGGTTGTGTTTCTCTCTACCATGTATCCATTTCTCCCACCGTGTGTCACAATTTAAAAAAAATTGAATATCTTAAGAATGAGTGATGATTTGTGCTTGCTGTTTCACTGACATGTTGAGCAAAGTATACCAGGTCAACCAAATGAGAAAATTCATTTTTTCCATGGTTAAAAAATTGGAATTTTCAACTCTGAAAATTGCTACTTAATGGAGAATGACCTAACTCGTTAATTCATTTTCTTATAGGCCTACAGTAGGTTACCCTTAAGGTGCCCAAAAATTTATTTTCTTATCATTTTAATCCAGGCCCTATACTAATTTAATATTTATGAGTAGGCCTATTCATCTTATGATTGTGAAACAATATTTATATGTTTGCTTGTTCACAGTACAAGAAGTTCAAGAGGAAGGAAAACATGCGATAGATTCACCTGGTAGTCCAACTGCACCTGATTTACCACCTGAAGAATATGCTCTAGGTAAGAATAATATTTAAGATTTGATCAAAGGTTCTCTCCCAGAGAACATTTGATAAAAGAAATTTGACGTGTGCCAACTTTGATAAAAGATACATATTACACTATCAAATTGCTTTGTCAAAGAAATTTGATCAAAGATCTTTGACAAAGAACTTTCATAGTGTAATACAGGCCTTAGGCCTAGTACACTAAGTACCAAAGTAAAAGAAGGAGGCTGTCTAGTGATAGAATGATCAAATGATTTCAATAGTTAATTACATCTTCAAGGAAGAATGCTTATTTTAATAACAAAGCTTTACCATAATCTTATCTGGTTTATGAAGAAATTGAAATATTTTGATCACGTAGATTATATTTCCAAATAGACACATCATATTTTTAAGATGTTTGACTTACATAACCTGTTCTTTTTCGAGGTGTAGGCCTACATTATTCTGAGTTGATTGTAACTACGGTACCAACATAAGTTTTTTATTGTTATTGTTAAAACAGTTTACTTTCATTTTTTATGATTTATTTGTTATTTTCAACATTTATTGCTTTTGATAAAATTATCAATTAATGAAACAAACTATTATTAACCCCATTAGCGCCGGAATTAAATTTTTTTCAAAATTGTGTCCCGTTTGTACATAATTAGATTAAAAATGTTAAAAAAACACTAAAATAATGCAAAATTGAAAAATATCAGTTTTTGGTTTTTGAGAAAGTTGCCATATGGCAACGCTAGGCGTTTGTAGTAGCTAATTTTATATTACCATCACCACATAATACAACATTTTTTGAATCGCCCTACATGTTGTAAAAATCTGAAATAATGATTTGTTCAATGAATTATAAATAAACAATAAGATGTTATATATCAAACAATTTGTTTTTAATTTAAAATCAACCACAGGCATAAGAAACTTTTTTTTACAATATTCATATAAAAAATAACAGTAGTACAATAAATGAATGATCAGTATAAATCTTTTTAAATTATTAAGAATTTAGTTTCACGAAATTAGATAAGTAAAAACATGAAAAAAAGTAATCAGTGTCATTCAAATAACTAACGAGTTATGAAATAAATCAATCCAAACATAGCCCAACAGTTACATTTTGAACACATAGTCCTAACTATTGACTTACATCCAGTATCTGCGCATCTCTTTTTCTTTTTCTCTTCGGTATTTTGAACGAAGTGATCAAGACGATCAAATCGCAAGGAATTCTATACACGACAGTCGGTAGATGATGCAAGAGAAGCCTTTTGGCAGTACCGTGTATTTAAAAAAAATAAACATTGATAATTTCTCTTCGGAAGTCTAATTGAGATGTATTTTTTCGTGATGTTTTGTTATACAAAGCCCAGCTATTATGTACTGCTATATCAAAAACCCTTGTAAGCAGTGGAAAATACCATTTTTTGCCACGAACTCCAATTCAAAACTCAAATTCCATCTGATCCGTTTCTCCCATAAAATCGTTTTACTTGTCCTACTTCTTGTGTGATGCACGATATCGATATAGTGGTTCTACTGAATTATCCATCCACTATAATAGGCCATTTTTTCTAATGCTTTTTCCTCTCTCTGTCCTTGAAAATGACTGTTTGTCTAACATCGTGTAGTTTGCTGAAATACGGTTAGGACGTATCGTTCCGATAGCAGAGTAGACCCGAAATTTAAAAAAGGAAAATAATGCGGTACCCGAAAATAAATTGTCTATACATATAACATAATGTATCCTCAGGCAATTCATCTAATAGCACCAATAATAGACTTGCAGCTTGATCATTCAAAACTAAATCATCATTTAAAACTATGTCAATTGCCTCCGACAGTGATAGTCCGTGTCAGCAAAAAACATAATGATAGGTTTTTTATATTCACTTCATTCGAACGCCTAATGTTGCCATACGGTAACAGTAGACTTTACAGACTTCTAGAACATACAAATTAATCATAATATTTTTAGAAAAGTTACAGAATGTCAATATTATTATTTCGAAACATATGACAAAAAATATAAAGCACAATAATTAAAATTTACTACTTACTCAAACTGTATGTCCATTGATTTTTACTTCCGTTGATATGTATAAACTATAAGTTGAATAACTCCGCTACAGTTGACTCTATAAAACTGAAACTACCACTGGTGGAATGTGCTTATCTTTACCTACAAAATACCCCCATCGCCACTCCAATACAACCGCAAGTAGGCTGTGTAGCGAGAAGTTTAGTCTGACGTTACAAGTGTTGACATTTGGCAACGCTAATGGGTTAACTTGCCAGCAAAATAACTTACAAAATCGTTTGATAATTTAAAAAATTTTAGTTTTCCATTTGTAGCCTTATGTCTGTCTGTCACAGTAGATTTTCTCAGGAACTAATAAAAATATCGGTTCCTGTATTACTACTATGAAATTGGGCATAGTTACAAAGCATGCTAACCAGCATATATTTTAATAATCTGAACATAATGATTATTTTATTATGAGCTTTTAGACTGTGGGGGCAAATTGTATTACCCTAAAAAATACATATTTTATGAAAATTTTGTGTGAGCATTGTTTGAAAGGGGTTTATTTAAGAATATGACACTATTTTTTATAGAATTTTGATTTGTTTTGTCAAGATATTCTCTAAAATGTTGCTAAAAATCTTCTTCCTCTCAAGCTCTAAAATGACTGAAGCTAAAAACAATTTGGAAAAACGTTCTGAAATACTTTTCATAAAAATTATAGGAACTCAAAATGTTTATGAAAAATATATGAGGTCAAAATTTGTTGTGTTTGTATTTTCAAAGCCCAAAGTATTAGTTGTTAAAATAAATTGCTGATTTATTTATTTGCTCTGGAAATTGAAACAGATTCAATACATTTAAAATAAAGCATCTTCAAACTCTATTTCTAGCATAACTTAAGTATAGTTTTATGTTTTGAAAGGAAGGATTTGACTTCTAGAATAATATACAGTTGAACTTGGTTATAGCGTCAACGAAAGGACCGAACGAATGTTAACCCCGAGTGACATTATAAAGATGTACCTACAGGAAATCGTATTTTTGTTACCTTGAGTGAAAGGACAAACAACTATACAGTATCTATATATTAATAGGCAAGCATAAAACTTGTCGTCCTTTTTTCTTAGCTTGTGTGCATCGTAGGAGAAATTCGCGCATACCGTTAGAAAGGTAGTGTCGTCGTCCTTTTTTCTCAGCTTGTGTGCATCGTAGGAGAAATTCGCGCATACCGTTAGAAAGGTAGTGTCCTGTAGATGAGCAGAATCCCATTATAATTTACATCGGTCCTCAGGGATACGCCCCAGTGGCCCTCAAAGTTTCAATGTTAATCTTATGGAAGGTCAATCTTAAGGAAGAAGAAGAAAGATTTCTTTTGATTTTATCAGGGGCACAAAAAACAGCTGTTCGTATGAAAAGCTTAAAACAGCTGATTTTGATCAACAGCTGATTTTGATCAACAACTGATTTGGATCAAAAACTGAATATAATTTTAGGTTAGGTAAATCAAGCAATAGCGAAGCATTGCCGGGTCCACTAGTTACTATTATTGGCAACATTATTCATGATGTTTATTTTAAAAAGAAAAACTATACTTTTCTTTTAATGTACAGTAGGGTCCCGATAATTGGAGCTGAGGTCACCTACAATTATAAATTAGGTAACATTGGTTAATGTGTAAAGTTTTAATGAGTAAATGGATGTAACGTGTAAATAAACTGCATTAAAAACACTAAAATTGCAGTATGTATTAAAATATTAACTTAATGTATTAAAAAACATGTAACAATTTTAAAGTGGCAACATTACTGTTGGGGGGGGGGGGATAGCTGTCTGATCACAACTTCGTAAATGTCTCGCCAGGCTACACGATTGCGTCTCGCCACGCTTTTGTATTGTCTGAACACTTTCCCAGCAAGGTCATGGGTTTAGTTATACACAGCACACAACTGACACCACCATACCGTGTGAGTTGTTTCTTAGGAGGGGTGGAAGAGTTAGCAGCGTTGCTTATAGTGAAACCCTCCCCCCCCCCCCCCCCCATTTTGATGGGACCCGCTGGAGATTTTTTTTGGAAAAAAAATATGTAGGTATTTGTAGTTTACAGTAGAACTCCAATTATCCGGATTAATTGGGACCGGACCCGATCCGGATAATCAAAAATCCGGATACTTGGATTTTTCTTGAAAAAAGGCCGTTTTTAGGAGAAAAACCTAAACAAAACACAATAGAGAACATTTACACTATTTATTGTGAAAAAACAATAACAATGTTTACATTACGTAATATTTACAAACAATACTAATTCACTGTAAAATACATTATTTTTGGAACATACAAGGCAGAGTCAGTTGTTTTGCTACCTTAAATCGATTCCGCGCCGCCAAGTTGCGCATCCGTTTCACTATGTTCTTATTCAAATCTGATCCAGATAATAGGCGATCCGGATAATTCTAGTCCGGATAATTGGAGTTCTACTGTATTTATTTTGCGGCTTGATTCTGAGGAGGGAGAAAATAGGCGGCTTGAAATCAAAGGAAAGTGGAAATTCTAAAGGAAAACTGCATTAAAAGTTTAACATTGATATTTTATAGATTTATGTTGTTACAACTAAGTGGTTAAAATATTTATTGATGCTAAAACAGGGGTTTATAATAATGTAAAACATAACGATTTGACCGGACTTAAAAAAATGACGCTATGTCCGAGTAGACGCATTACCCGAGGCTGTTAAAATCAAGTTCAACTGCATGGTAATATTTATTTGTTACAGAGGAAAATGAAGAAAGATCCATGATAGAACCTCGGTCGTTCGATGATCCCAAACTTCGAGAATTAATTTCAGTATTAATAGAATGGATTAACGATGAATTGGCCAATCAGAGGATTATTGTTAAAGATTTGGAAGAAGACTTATATGATGGACAAGTGTTACAGAAACTTTTAGGTAATGTTTTCCATCATATATGTTTTTAGTTATAAGAGATTGTGTTCTGTAGTTTGTGTAAGGACTAAATTTGTTTTGGACTATACTAATTCAGGGTGTCTACCAACCGGAAAATAGCCGGGAATATGAATTGACCTTTGAGCAAGCGCTGTTTCATAGAAAAGGTGAAAGTTGCATACGAGCGTGCCGTAACCACGGCAACAGAACAAGGGTTTGTTGTAAGGATGTGTCGATACCGATTCCCTAAAATCGATTCCATTGATTCTTAGTGCGGTAATCTGTATTGAGAATCGATCGCAAAAGTCGGTACCTCGATTCCATACACAAACAAAATATTCGATGTGTACTGAATTATTAAACCATATAAATTTACGTGCATAATATATTTTAAACATTGTAAAATTTAAATTAAGGATGGATCGATTCACGATACCATCGATACTTTGTATTTGATATCGGTAACAAGAATATATAGCCGAAACTCGATACTGATACCGAGAGATACTCAGTTCAGTTCATATCATTGTCAGACTAGCCAGTTCTCCGTATTTTGAATGTAATCTCCAGTATTTGCAATCACATTCTCTTTATTTAAACTTAACCCCAATTAATCATTTAACAATAAAATATCAGTAGGAAAAAATGTAAAACTCTCTTACTTTGATGTGTGTAGATATTTTCCTTAGTAAAATGTTTAGGCAATTGTTTCGTTTGTTAAGTAAACGCTTCTTGTTTTATTTGTATTCATGCGTATGCTTGATTATTTGTACACAGAAAGGTAAAGTAGGTTCAAGGTTAACCAACCATTTATGGGTTTGTTTCTTATTAAGTCTATTTATAGAATGAGGGTGTCTACTTTGAAGAAAAGTTACAAATTTTATAGATCGGTAACAAAAGAATAATAATTCTATTTGTTTTTAGTTCCAGAAAAACATTTTTATGATTTACGTTACCTGCGATTTATGTTTTCTGTGGGAATCCCGACGAAGTGCCTTTGTTTTACTTGTTATTCATTCCCGCAAATAGCGACATTTTTAATTCCACCTTTTCCAAAGTTTACAACTGCATCTAAATAACCTTTTCGCGGACCTTATCCGTTGTAATTTAAATTAAGTTTTATCGCCGGTATTTCATAGAAACAAGAACAAATTATTGTTCTCGAGAGTAGGGGTTTTCGCGAACATATGCTGTTGTATATTGTGTTTTATAAAATTAGCGGTAGTAATATTCGGACGTCTTAATCTTTTGCGGACATCCGTCATTGTATTTTAAATAATATTTCAACAATGGTAGTTCATACAATTTTCACAAATTGTATTAGGGCATCGATTTTTCGCGGACATATGCTGCTGTATATTAAAATGCTTTTTAATGCCGACGTTTTATAAAATTAGCGCTAATAATATTCGGACGACGTATTCTTTTGCGGACATTTGTCATTGTATTTTAAATAATATTTGAACAATGGTAGTTCATACAATTTTCATAAATTGTATTCAGGCATCGATTTTTTCGCGGACATACGCTGTTGTATAAAAATTGCGTTTTAATGCCGACGTTTTATAAAATTAGCGCTAATAATATTCGGAGGTCGTATTGTTTTGCGGACATTCTTCATTGTATTCTAAATAATATTTGAACAATGGTAGTTCATAAAATTAACCCAAGTTGTAGGCCTAATCAGGCATCTGTTTCAATCTTTTGTGTCTAATTCTAAATGCTATCTTACTTTTTAAGGTTTATTTATTTATTTATTGATTGACGGGCATTGCCACTTTAGAAATTACCATGTCATTGGTCCAGCAGCATGTTGAAATAATTCAATATTCATAGACATAGACTAAACAGCTTTCTTTTTATCCAATTATAAAAATAATCGTATGCAGCCTAGATATTTTTGGCTTACACAAATAGTGTTTAGCAAACAAATTTTATATTTTTATCAAATATGTGTTAAGGTTGATGAATGACTATTTATTTGTGTTATTCTATTATATTTGATGTTTTTATTTTTATTTTTACAAAGGCTTGATAATTTAGTAAAATATTTTATTACAAGTTGTGTTTTCATATTTACTCCAAAAATTCCCATACTTGATTAAAATTTTGTGGCTTGTTTTTAGAAATTTCATATTTTTTATAACTGTTGAAATTTAATCACCAATACACTTTATATTGTTATTTTTAAACTTTTATTATTGTAAAAGTAATAATATAAAGTGTATTGGTGATTTAATTTCAACAGTTATATGAATTAGGAGGCAATCATCATTTTGGTGATGGGTTAAAAGATTTTTGATAAATTTTAGTTCCCTAATAGTAACCCTTAGTCTATTTAACAACCCTCAATAAATACTGAAGAGTACAAACTTATTTAAGAAAATGAAACAAGTTAGAATTATCAGTGCAAGTTTTATTTAAGAGTTATGAATAAAATTCGCAGTGCAAGCGTCTTCAAGAAGTATACATAGGTATGTCTTATAAAATTGTTCACTTATCTTAAAAATAATATATTTTAATAGTAACATGTGAATCCAAACCTTATGATCTTTTTCTTTTCTAACTTACTTGAAACAAGTTTTGATGAAATTGAATTATTTTATTGAAATTTTAATGAAATGAAAGTACTTATTTGACTTATTTTCAGTTGAACACTTTAATATTAAATATATTAATATTTAATATTAGTTGACCACCAAATGGTGTGTAATATAACTAATAATATATATAGTGTTAGGATAGCCAGGAAAACCCTGGAAATAACCAGGAATTTCAAAAATCACTTTTGGTAGACACCCTGTAATTCTGTGATCAGAACATGATATTAAAATTCTTGTACAAATTTGATTAACATATTACAAGTAATTTAATACCTTTGAATACAGTAGGCCTATAGCATGGCCCAAAATAAAGTAATACTTTATTTAATAAATTTAAAAAATATATATGCAAGTAGTTAAGAAATTACATAGTTACATAGTACTGTACAATGGAAAGTGTTTTAAAAATCATGTGTTATATGTGATTTTCATTATACACTCGTACTGTCTGCATAAATTTTTCTGAAAAGCATTTCAACCATTTAATTTACAACTGCCACAATCTTCTCACCCATCTCGCCAATGGTTGCCGGTAATTGTGTTAAACCCGTTTCTTTTAGAAGTCCCCGTACAAATTAATCAAGTACGGCACTGTTAGATCAGGCGAATTAGAAATATCTGAAATGTCCAATCCTTGGTATGTGGTGATTCCTTTACTGTGTAGCTAGTAACGCTATCAACCACTGATCTGTAAGAGGCACATTTCGTTCTCGGCAGAAAAATTTCAAGTCCTTATCAAAAGGCATGATAAACGTGTACCCTCTATCGTACTTGATTTACAGTCATTGGAATCTGTTATCCACCTTCAATGAATTAAGGACCCAGGATGCCTTTTCCAAATACCGTAAACCAGAGAGTTACAAATTCACTGTGGAGTGGTTTCTCAATAATAATGTTTGGTCGAGTAAAACCAAGTTGTTTACTTTTAAACCACATATCAGGAAACCACACATTAGATAAAAATTCCCCACTATCATACACCATTGATAATATGGTAGAACAGTACGCTACCATTGGACTTTTATCTGCTTTTTTCAAATGTAGACCAATTTTTATTTTGTAAGGAAATCCCCAAATAGTTTTGAAAATATACCTCACTGATGTCCGATTAATGTTTATTTTCAATTAAATCCATCAAAGACATTTTGTGGTGATTGCAATACTTGATGAAATGCCATCCTGGATTTTCAGTATTTGTTACTGTAATTGGACTGCTAGTACCTACATTGGACTGCTAACCTTTACATTGTGTAAGTATGTTTTCAGTTCACCAGTATTTTTATATGATTAAGAGCATTACCTTGTTAGTTTTGGAGCAGGTTGTTTAAAACGCTGCTGAAATTTATTTGCAACTTGTATTAGGCTTCTACTACTACCATGGTCGTATGAGTGGAGATAGTGTTCCATATTAAAAATATTCTCTAGTGTTGTTAATACCATTTTAACCTCTATACTGCATGATTTAGGATTATCAAACAATTCTATTGATTTATAATCAACAATACTTAACGTTTTATCATCTGCCTAGACACTTATCATATGATCGTAAATTTCATTTGTTTTGGGCTATACCGTACTTGTGTTTCAAGTAGTCTCTTGTTTAAGGCTTCAAATAAAACAAAATGTCTGGTGCATTGATAGCAATGTCCCTAAAAGTAGTTATAGTTTATTGCCAATCTATATATTTTCTTTTTTTTCTGAAATTCTTTGTTACTCTTATAGCCAAATTATAATTTAAATTTTGTAGTAGATAATAAAACGGTTAATAGTTCAAAGAGT
Source organism: Philaenus spumarius (assembly GCA_018207615.1). Taxonomy (NCBI): domain Eukaryota; kingdom Metazoa; phylum Arthropoda; class Insecta; order Hemiptera; family Aphrophoridae; genus Philaenus; species Philaenus spumarius. The sequence goes on from JAGFPH010000500.1 coordinate 505,740, forward strand.
TCTCCTTTTTTCCTGTGTACCCTTATGCTGCCTTTTCAGTTCAGAGACTATCGTGACCATTGCGGAGTTTAAAGAGGAACCTGAGGACCACGGAAGCTATACCGCCGCTGATATCACAAGTAACCCATGCATCCGCATTAGAACTTTCACCTTTGTTCTAATTAAGGAATGAGTTTTCACACAAAGTTATATTCGTCAAGCAATTCATTACCTTTATTTAATTGTTCTCAGAAAAACTGACAGGAGAGAAATTAGATGTACCTGAAGTAACGCAATCTGAAGAAGGACAGAAACAAAAACTTGCCATCGTCCTCGGAACCACAAATAGAGTAAGTTATTTATTTGTTGTGTACTTCCTGACAAGTTTTTTAAAGCTTATAAATTATTATCACTAGATTCTCTTTTAACCAGACCTCTGGTTGCGTAACAAAAATGTTGATTAAAACAAAACTACTCTTAACCCTTTCTGCTCAAGTGTCGGGGTAGCCCCGACAGGGTCATTCCATTTCAAATCATCCAGCCAAACATTGAAATGAAACCCATGGTCTCAGATTTTTATGATTTTTTTTATTTGTTCTATTTGCCATCATTATTAACCCTGTAAAAATTTTTTTAAATATCTTGAGTACTTTTTGAGATAGTAATATTCAAAATGTATGAAAAAAGACGCTGTTGTCTTTGGAGAAAGTTTTAGTATTAGTGACATAGTTCCAGTAAAAATGTCATAACTTTGGTAATTTTAATCATATTAAAATGATTTTTTCACAAAATGTTCAGAACAACCTATGGAATAACACAAAAATACATTTAGCAACACATCTATTAAATTGTGCTGTCATTATCAGCTCAAACCTGGATTTCATAAATATTTAAAGAAAAAACATACAATTTTAAAACGAGATTTAAGGTAAATGGCACTTCAGTAACCAAAGATTTTTTTTATAATCCATAAAGTATGAACTAATAGGATCTGGAATAAAATTGGTGGTTTTTTGACTGCCAGTAAATTTAATTTAGCAGGAAACAACTAACAAGTTACGTATATAAATGGGTCTTAACATTACTTATAATTTATAGCTTATACTATAAAATAGAGTACCCACTGTAGGCTTTAGCACATAAGTTAAAAGCTAATTAGAAGGTATTATTTTGTACACCTGAAGACTTGATTGAGTTCATAATTTAATCTAGATAAAGCTAAAAAAGTTAACATAAACATTTTTTATTTTAAAGTCAGAGAGTGAATCACTATTTTATAAAGTGTTCTAACCTTAATGTAGGCTAAAAAGACTTTGAGAAATAATACCTTTTTATGATAATGTAAGAAAAAAAGATACATTTACATGAGCTAGTTTTAAAATGTTATTGCAATGGAGGTTGATTGAATTAATCTCTTTTCAGAAAAATAATATATTCCCCCTAATGCTTTTGTGACTGGAGGGTTGACACATGAAATTATGTTGCACAGGAATCCAACAAACATCTTTTGAGGGCCAGTGAAAAGATGGAGCTGGGCCATGGGGATGCATAAATGTAACTTTAACATCACCTTCATCTTCGTGTTTTTATAAAACCAATCCAAAATACCACTGGTCATCATAAATGTAGTTGTGTACACAAATATCAGACATTTTCACTGATGGGTTTTCTCCAGAAAAATTAAAGACAGTGCAAAAGTTTTTATCAAAACTTACACGTTTAGTTGCAATTAAGTCTTCAGATTTAGGCTCAAAGTGGTGAAAACTAAGTGTTCCAGGAACTGTCTTGGCTTTGGAGAAACGAGTCTCTAGTTTTTTACGTGCTTGTGTCAGTGTTTCTTTTTTAATCATCGTGAATTTTAAGTTTTAAATTTTGGTCTTGCAAAAATTAAAGAATTTTGGTGCATTATCAATAGCATTACCGGGTGTTGTTTGGAGACTTGCTTTCGTTACAATACATTTGACGGTGCCACCAATACCATCACAAGGAGACTCCCATGGCTGGTGGTTGTCAAAACACCATGTAGCTTTTAATCCGAAGTCCCTTTCATGGAGACACAAACTGAGCAAAATCCAGCAAAATCCATCGCTATAGTAAATCACACTTATCACATCTGGAAAATTCTTTTTCCAGTATTCCACAACAACCTTTTGTGTTTCGTGAATAAATGTTACATCATGTTCCAAGATATCAGACACTATGAACAAACTAGAAACTATTAGATCATCTTCATTGTTGTCATTATGGGTGTATATTACAGCTAGATAAAGAGAACAGCTGTTGCTTGTCCAATGGTACCCTTGGGTTCATTTTGCAAAACAATAGAATCATTTTCACTAAAATCTAAAAGTACAATGGCCTCATCCAGTTTCAGATTGCCTTTAATTTTTTTCATATATCTAGCTTGAGATTTTGTTTTGAGAGAGTGAGGTATTAGTTTTTCTAGGCCTTCAAGTAAGATTCCCAAATATTCTTCTAATGTAACGGTGAACTGCACCTGCTGAGTTCTGTCAGTAGAAATCCAATTGGAATAAGTCACCTCATCATTAGGATCCCACTGCTTGAATTTTTCCATAATGAAAGATTTAAGATTGTTACTTGAAGGGCAGATTGAACAGTGCCCCGTAACATGCAATCTCTGTTGTCTCTTGAACAAACTAACTTCTCAATGAGTACATTGTTGTTTTCTTCAATTGAACAAGCATGCAGCAGTAGTGAAACATTTTCATGAATAATTCATACACAAACAAAATGCACACCATTTTGGTCGAAGCATGCAGAACTTGGACAATCCAATTTTAAGATCCGGTTGATCAAACTTGAAAGCAGATTACAGCTCATTCAAATTTCTGATGGTGATTGAACTATTTGCTCTTACATTACATAGCATGTTCTAAATCAATAGCCTACAGTGGGTAGGTACTGTATTTTATAGTATAAGCCATAAATTGCTTTATTATAAGTCATGTTAAGACCCATATTTATCGTACGTAACTTGTTAGTTGTTTCCTGCTAAATTAAATATACTGGCAGTCAAAAAAACACCAATTTTATTCCAGATCCTGTTAGTTCATACTTTATAAATTATTTAAAAAAAAAAATTGTTACTAAAATTGGTGTTTTTTACCTTAAATCTTGTTTCAAAATTTTATGTTTTTCCTTCAAAATATTTATAAAATCCCAGTTTGAGCTGATAATGACTGGACAATTTAATAGATAAGTTGCTAAATTCATGTTTGTCTTATTCCATAGGTTGTTCAGAACATTTTGTGAAAAAATCATTTTGATATGATGAAAATTGCCAAAGTTATGAAATTTTTACTTAAACTATGTCATTAATGCTATAGTTCTCGGTAATGCAAAAACATTGTTTTTCATACATTTAAAAAAATTAATATCTCCAAAAGTATTTTAGAAATGATTATAAAATTTTACATTGTTAATAAGGATGGCAAATGGAACAAATATAAAAAAAATCATTATATTCTAAAACCATGGGTTTCATGACCTGGATGATGTGATATGGATTGACCCGACACGCAACTAGGCCGCATGACCTCTAATGTCGCTATGACAACGTTCTATGATTGCATTTGGACGGGCGCAGTGACATTGATGTTTTAGATTTGCTGCTATCTGTGGAATTTTTCAGAACCATTTGAGTTCAGTTTCTTTGGTAAATAAATCTTAGAAAATGTAATGTTGGCCGTCTTTGGCAGCTCTGTAAACAGCTGTCTGCTCTTGCTGTTGTTTGATTACTATTTACTGCGCAGTGTTTTAGTGAGCTTACGCGTTGTATAGTATTGTTGTACTAGGTTATCGTATGTAATTTCATAGTTCATTTTCGAATATTGTTCTTTTTACAATAATGACTGTTGAATAAAATGAACGAAGACGACGGCAGTTAGTTACATAATGACGGGAGTGGGACGGAACTTTTGTTTCGAACCCGAGTGATTAAAATATTACCAATAAATTTTGAAAAAGCTTTTTAATTACTAGTTTTGACCTAAATAATGTTGTTGCTAAGCAATGAAATAAATAGATGAGGCAATTTTGTACAAGTTAGTGTCAAAACTAATTTTTTTCATAAAAACTCATTTTTTTTTAAAATTGTTTTTGAATTATATTTTTATAATGTATTATTGTGTCTCAAATATTTAGCCCAGTCGGTGTATGTCACAACTACCAGTAATTTGCAATACAGCTGATATTTTTATAAGTACAGTAGAACCTCTTTAATCCGAACTAATTAAAACCGGGAGGGTTCGGACTATCGAATGGTTCGGATTACAGAACATATTGTGCTTTTCACATAACTTAACAGTTAAAACATGGCTAAAATGGACCATAAGTGTTGCAAAAAATGAGAAATACTGTGCAATTTAAAACATTCTTGATTTAATTCAAATAGTAGGCACACAGTATATTTATGATAAACTTAGTATGGAAAATATTAGGCCTACAGTAGAAAAAATTTAAATTATTATTTTAAATTTCACTCCTATGGCGTTCGGATTAGTGGACGTTCGGATTACAGGGGTTCGGATTAAAGAGGCTCTACTGTACCTTTAAGTATGTCGATTAATATAAAAAAAGTTTACCAGTCTATTGATTTCCCAAAGTCAAAAAAAAAAATCGAAAAACTTTTTTTCAAAATTCCTTAATATTTCGAGCTGGGATGAAGATAAATAAACATAAAAAATACCACCATGTAGGGGAAGTATTTTTCAATAAAAAAGGTCTTATGTATTTTTTCCGTCCGAGCAATGGTTTGTCTGGAAAAAATTTGATAAAGCAGTTATGTATTTCGCACCAGCGCGACTCAGCCGCACGGCTGAAGACCTGTTTTTTTTTAAGCGCGGCCCAGTACATTATAAACTATTGGATAGTTATAATGTATTAAATAAATAGTTATAACAGGTGTTTTCAAGAGAAAAGTGTCAGCTTTACGATGGCATGTTTTTTTTTTTTTTCATAACACATAGTCTTCTAACAAATTACCCAAATATATAAATTCAAATTTTAAATATGTGTCTCAAAGAAAAAGAATACTGGTTATTTGGGGCTTTTTAGGAGGAACAGATTCATATAAAATATGAAAATTCAACATGGCGGATTCAAAATGGCTGGCAGCCTCGATTAACTTGACTTTGATAAAAAATCAATTTTCTCTAAAGATAATATTTAAAATATACATAAACAATATATGTATAAATATAATGTACAAAAATTATACATCTACTTTAATTTTAAACTAAATAGGCCAGCAACTCTTTATGAACGCATAATTATCAATGAATATGTTTTTATATGATCATTTCCGTCTATACGTTTAGCAGATCTAACTTGGCCATTTTGTAATACTGTATATCGAAGTGAAAAGTACAAAGCTTATTTTTAACTCAAGCTTATATACCAAGACTCAAATTGGTATCTTAAAAATTTGATGAGCTAGAGCAATCAGACTTATCAACTAGCCTCACGATTTTTTGCTTACCAAACACTGTAGCCCTTTCAATCTATTCCAGTTTCGTCAATTTTTGGAATATCAACATAAAATTTGTTTTACAAGTTGAATACACCAGCATAAATATTCTCAGTAAGTATGAACTATTTTTCATTTTCTTTTTAAAAACGAGGCGCTTGAAGATAGTCTTCTGTTTCACCTATCTCGTTTTAACTATAACAACCTTTGGATTCAATGACTCCATTTTCGTTGTTTTTGAACATATCGATTTAAAAATCGGTAAAGAAGTTACAAACACAATTGGTTTTTGCTATACCTATTTTAAAAACTATATCTAAAAAATTTACTAGTCTGCAGCCGATCAACTCAAGCGTTTTGATAAAAAATCTAAACAGTCTAAAATTATACTTTTTTAACTTATTAGTAGTTATTAGTGCTTTTAAAAGTAAATAATAAAAAAGGTTTATACTCCTTGATCTTGTTTGATCTATATGTTTAACTTTAAAAAAAAAACTTTTAGGTTGATATTTTAAAAATTTTCTAAGCTGGAGCCGTTTAAAATGAATTGGTACTCCTAAAATCGAGAAACCCATTGATAAGTCAAGTGGGTCATTTTCAAGATAACAAGCTGAGACAGCATAAATGTTTAAAATATATATTTTAATTTCTATGTCAAGTTTGAATTCGATATATTAAAATTCAGCCAATTTAGAATGGAGCCTACGCTATATATATGAATGAGATACCCCTTTCTGTGATTTCTGCCGTAGGCCTATTATTTGTTTTCAGCTGTATTTCTAATTTTAGTGAATAAAAATAAATTTTTGTATTAAAAATACATTGTTGTTAATACTTTTTAACATAATTTATTTAAAAAAATGTTTTCAGCAAAAAAAAAATAGTAAAATGCTCGTTAAAATAGGCACTTTAAAAAAAACTTTTTTTAAATAAAATATCAAAGGGGGAGAGCACAAAAACATTATTTTAAACCTTTTCTACTCATCGAGACGAACAAATTTTAAAAAAACCTCAAAACCGGTTAACCTGCACCGGGTTCCCACACAAATATCTATTTTTACTGTAGCCTACTATTATTCAATTTTTATTTTTTATAATTTTTATTTTTTTTTTTTTGCATTTTAATAATACTTTGCAATTTTTTCCAAACAAACAATTGCTCGGACTAAACAATTACAGACAACCTTTTTATTGAAAAACACCTCCCCTACAGGGTGGTATTTTTTATTTTTATTTATTCTTAATTGCAGCCCGAAATATTAAGGAATTTTGAAGAAGAAAAAAGTGTTTTGATTTTTTTATGTTAATCGTACATACTTTAATATAAAAAAATCAGCCATATTGTAAATTACTGGAACTTTTGGTCTAAAATTACTTCTACCGACTGGCCTAATTTTTAAATCACTTATTTTTGTTTGTAAAGATATAGACAACAGAAAACAAACAACAAATATTCCTCTTTCAGATCAAAATATGTAAAAATATTGTTATTTCCGGTTTTGGGTTACAAATTTATATTTGTTCCAATAAATAAAAATATACTTGAAAATAAAAATATTGGTTTTATTTAATACCAATCTATACTTTAGTCATAGAAGAAACTAAAAAAATATCAGCCTTTTAGAAATGAGAGAAATACTTTTTTTTTAAGTAAACAAATTAAATATGAAATTTTCGCTAAAAATTAAATGGAGCTGATAGGGAAACAGGGTTCCCAGTTAATAGGAGTGGAAAGGATTAACAAAAAAAAGCTCTAAATCATACAATATTTGTCTTGTTGGTTAAGAAAGGAGAAGTAAAGTGTTTGGCAGAAATAATTAGTCAGCCAGGTCTGAACTTTCAATCGTCATATTCTCCTGTGACAATGTGTAAATAACAACACAATATTAAAACATTGTTCACAAATGTAATAGTTCTAAACAAACATAATAAAACCAATTGACTATGATTGAGTTGCCTATTTACTGAATGAACAAACATATACATACTTTTAATACAAAATGTATAAACTAAAAGAACCATTAATAAAATTTAAAAAATATGAACAGTTAAAAATTCTATTTGAAAAATATGTGACTTTCTTTAGTTTTTTGTTAAATTGTTTTCTTGAATGTAGCCTTTACTCTTTCGTTTTATGTACAGTAAATCAACTCCAATCAATTGGAAAGGCATGAAATAATGACATAAGTTATAC